>JADOBS010303262.1:0-17539 GCA_015708375.1 Cydonia oblonga
ATATTAGAACATGTTTAGAACACCTCTTTATAGTATAGATGATGGATGACTTTATACTATGAAGTTGTTTTTCAATATATATATATGTTTAATGATTTTGTACTTACCTAGTGGTCCTTTCCGTTACCGGATGTAGGGATAGATTCTGGTCCGTCCCTAGCAAAGGTTTGGTGCTGGCATAGGGCCTGGAGTGTGTTCCCTCTGGCTTTTTAGCACAGGGATGGGGAGCTGGCAAGGGGCTTGAAGGTTATTTTCCTCTGACTGGTTGCTCAGGGATGGAAAGCTGGCATGGGGCCTGAAGTGTCATATTGGACATCCACTAGTGACTATATTAGATATATGTTATATTTTGAATAAGTGCACATCATACTAAGTTCAGAAAACTTACGTTTATCATTATTTATGTTTTCATAAAATCTGGGGGTTAGTATGTTAATAACTGTTTTGTATTATATTTATTTATGAACTTGGTCCACTCACCTTTGTTTTGCTCCCCCTTCAGGATCTGAGAACGAGGGTTACAACATAAGCTACGAGGCATTTCCCTACTAGTGATTCTGTGCTATATTCTCTCCGCTTCGACATATATTGTAATAGCACTTTCTTTTTAAATTCTGTTGATACTCTGTAATAGACGTATGCTCTGAACTTATTTGTATTATTATTATTATTATTAAATGGTTAGAAGTTGTATGTTTAGTATTTTTTCTCAGTTTTTGCTTAAATTAATGGCTTTCGTCACCCTTCGGGTGTCGGCCAGCACGTGCCTATCCTGGTATTCGGTGAATATCGGGATTGGGGCATGTCAGTTTAAAAGTAATGAGAGGTCATAAGTTCAATGCTAAGTGCATGTTTATTCTTTTCAATTTTTACAAATTTTTGTTTGGTTGTTAATTTATTTTTAATTACTAGCTAGTAGCTATGTGAGTTGTTATTTTTAAACATTTGTTCTAATTCAAGTCTAATCTTCAACAAAGAGAAATGCGTTAACCAAATTTTTAGACCAAATTTGCAAATCATATGATGTGTCATAAAAAAGTTTAATTTAGTACCCATTTATTACTTATACATATCAATTCAAAATTCAAAAACATCATTATTTTTTTAGTCCCATATTGACAATGTTAGTAAATAAGAAAAAACACCTCACGATTTATACAAAAACACTTTAACAATTTAGATGGAAAACAAAACTCATATATATCTACTTGTAAACACAGAGTTTTTTTGTTTCCTTCTCACGATACAAAATAAATTAGTTTTTCCATGTTTCTAAATTATTACGTTTGAAGTGCTTTTCTAAGTACGATTTTATCGATATCTTATATGTGAAAACAAATAATTTTCTTATATAAAATAAAGACACATTTTTTAGCATCGTTCCAGGTCTCAAAAATCTCTAGACCAGCCCTAGCAGATGGAAAGGTAAGGTAACCCATCTTGAAAGTGAAACTATCTTTTCTAACCCGGCAATTTCTCCCCAGAGCGAATGGTGTAAAATTGCAGACGCGAGTGTTTCCTGGCACGATCGCACAGCCCTCGAAATTCCTCGCATTTTTGTTCATGTTTAAGTTAAAATGCTTCCGACAAGTTGTGGGTTGAACCAACTCAGAGAAAAGATGGATGAAAACTATTGATACAGACCGTGGTGTGCAGATACGAAACACTACCTCAGAACTCGATTGGAAGCTCCGTTAGGACGGAGAAAGTGTACGCTGCCTCATGTATGGTAATTCTCTGTAGCAGCAGGAGCAAGATTCTGGTGTAAGTAATCTTTTACTTGACAATGTGCTTTCTTCTTATTCTTTTCTTACACGAAGGAAAGTTTATTTTGCTTCTACATTGTTTACTTCTTTGCCAGGTTACTTGCCCTGGTGGAAAATTTATTTGGAAGGCGAGCTCCGTTCGCGTTACCTAAATTCATCTGGAAACTTCAAAGCCACCGTGGAATCCCAGACGTAGGTAAGTTTCTCTCCCGAGAAGGCGTGATTGAGCTGAAAGAAAAAAATGTGAAGATTTTTCAAACGGTAGCAACCCTTCTTGTACATCACGTGAACTGTGCTCTTGAGACGGCATCCCAGCAAAGTATATGTACTCAACATGCCTGTCGGGGTCCTCCGAAAGACGAAATGAGAGATTCCAGAGCTGTTAGGGAAGGAATACCTGCCTTCGGAAATTGCCGATTTCTCATGAATCATAAGTTTGTAAGAGAAGTGAGCATCCATACCCAGAAAAGGTATAAAAAAATTTGACAGAAATCCCAGAAAGTTTCCAAGGTATCTGATACAGTTTCGATATATACACATGACCTTTGATTAAGTGGTGTGCATCCTTCATCTTGTTCAACAAAGCCAATCCTTCTAGTTTCCAAACCATACATGGCAAACAAAAAGCACCCACATTCACTTCGCTTTCGCTTTCGGCCCCCTTGGCGTAGTCGTAGTTCTCAAGTAGAACCCGACCCACGTCCAGTGGCTAAAACCCAAAACCATGCCCAGACTACCACCTCAGCCCCTGTTGAGCGACCACCATTTCGGCCTGCGGGGAAAGCCCCTGTGAAAGCCTCTCCTTCCCAAGCTCAGGCTCCATTGAAGATTGAACCTCCGCCACCATCACCATCTCGTTCTGCCACCGAGTCCCAAAAATCCTTTAGTGCAACAACTCAAACTCGGGTTGGAGTTGATTCCTCTCCATCCTCACCATCTCGTGCTGCCACTGAGTCCCAACAAACTTCTAGTGCAACAGCTCAGACTGGGGTTGAATCCTTTCGATCCTCACCATCTCACCGTGCCTCTCAACTCCAAGGAGCATCACAAGAATCCCCTGAAGCGCAATCGCAGCCCCACACTCGAGAGAACTCTCAGCTTCCTTCCTTGTCTGCTGAATCTCCATCACCTGCCACTCAACCAGAACGAAAGGAACCATATGCAGAAATCAGCACATCCGAAACTATTCCCAAAGCTCAGAATAATACTCTAACCGCAGAGCAAACTCATGCAGCTTCCACAGAAGCTGTAGAAACAGTTGCTTCACCCGAGAAGGCAGATCCTGATACCGTTGGCGGAGATCAAAAGCACCATGCTGAATCAGAGACGGAGTTGAAAGAGCATGAAGAAAGGGAGAAAGTACTGCAAGCAGTGATAAAAGAAGAAAGGAACAACGATCCGGGTTATAAGACCAAGGAAGATGCTTTGGAAATGAATAAGTTGGCGGCCACTGAGGACCAAATGCTTGAAAAACCAGTTAGCGTCGTAAACCTATCTGGTGAAAACAGAGGAGCAACAATGCACGGAAGCTCACAACCAGAAAACGGAGAAGAATTCATGCCCATACACCGCAGTTATAAGACCAATCCAGATGACAGCCTAGAAGCTACTACTAATGGAGAGGAAAGCAGCGAGGGGGAAAATTTCGACCAGACGAGTGAAGATCAACAGAGGATAGCATATATCAACAGCAATGTACAGAGTATCAATAATTCTATCGTGTTCAATACTTCTGTCGTTGAAGGGAATCCAGGTGTTCAGTCGGTTTTTTCTCAAAATCCAGCAGAATTCATCAAGCCAAACGGTAAATCAGAGCCCCTCGAAACACACAAGGCTGTAATAAAAAAAACTCCTGAGAAGCTTACCCCATTGTGAGACGGAGGTGCCTTTGATGGCTCTTCATGGAACCAAGTGACTCGGAATCAGGTAATCCTGATAAGCCTCGGCATCATGGCTGTCGCTATAGTTACGATATTGGGATTTTCTACTAAGATCTGCCAGCAGATTGTAAGAAAAATATACGGCACCTGTAATTGTAACCATACTTGTATAATACGAGAATAAGAAGTTAATACAAAATATGTACAAAATTGCACTTGAATATCAAGATTCAATACAAGAGACCCTTATGAGAAAAGAGGGATTTTCGTACATCCTCCAGTTGCATACAACTGCGTTCACGCAAATAAATATATTGGCAACTTACAGCATGCTTTATACGGGTTACTGCCATTACACAGACTGCGGCAACTTCAGCAAAGGCACTTGCTGATGACCAAAAGCCATAGCTTAAAGTGCTCTGTTTCAAAAGTATATTTACAGTTCATTCTAAGGGAAGACGAGCATGATGGTCATGTGATGCGAATAGACAGTCATCATTCGCAGGCTGGTTTTGTGTCAAAGCTGCTCAAGCAAATTGCGAAGGCTTGGAAAGCAGAGAGAGGGTAGCGATAGTCCATTGTGAAAATGTCTTTACCAATCTTCCCAAATTGCAGTATTACTTTCTCTTCTTCAGCCGATGGAACATTATGGCAAGGCTCTGCGGCAGCCACCAGCTGGAAATTCTTCACGGAGGCCACTGTAACGCGTCCCTTAAAATTCAGACACCAACACTGCAGCTGCTCGTGCCATCTAGGAGCTTTGTTTTTCAAAATGACCGGATCTTTTGTGCCTTGTTCCAAATCCGTTGTGGGGTCACTAGAGCAAAAGTTGGCAAGCTGCTTCGATTCCTTTGAAACTTGCAATGCACAGCATTTTGGAGGAAGGCAGGTCGCTAACTCTGTTGGAATAGGAGCAACGCCCCCTTCTTGAACTGCTGACATGGGGATTGATTGCATGATGCATTGCATTCTCCTTGGTCCCCTTGTTCGGAGGATATTGAGCTCGTACGATACAGTAGCAACGCTATAGCTACCAGCAGTCATCCTTGGAGATACCTTCTTTGGATTGATTTTTTGATGTGACTGATAATTTGTTTGGATTGCTGAGTCCTGTGGAGGCTGACTGTCATAAACGGTAAACTTGGATCCCAGAAAATTAGACCTGTTCATTTGCCAATAAATTGCACACAAAAAAGAATGAGTCGTGGTTGTAATGAGCACAAATTGAAAAAAATCGAGGCAACGATAAAGATACATAGTAAAGCTTGCCTCAATTTTCCAACATAAGTGATGCTTGCTCGAGAGAATTCATCTGCAGCCAAGGACACAACAAAATGTGTGCTTGTTGCCCTTCTGACCTTCCTTGCTGCCAGCAATAACTTACTCAGGTCCCCACACAGAGCTATAGATTTATAAGAAATAATTAGTCACTGGCTTACAAATCCACTCCAAAAGAATTTGAACACCGATATCTAACACGCAGCCAAGTCATGATTCGTGAATAATAACGGGAGAAGCATCCTTACCAGGGCTAAGACCAAGATACAGTAGGTATGTTGAAGTCTCTCTTTCCCTCTTAATAAAGCACTGGATCGGATGATCCCTTGGTCCCGGCTAGTAAATATATGCAAGTAATGAGGAAAGTAAAAATCTTCAGCAGGCAAGTGAAAGTCACATTCAGTAAGAATAACCTAAAGAAACCTCGTTTTATCGAAAAATACCTGCTTGAGTGAGACAGGGAAGGTAAGCCAGCCACATTGCTCTGGAGTCTTGACGATCCCTTTCGTAATCTCCCTCCACGACTTGCAAACCGAAGCGCAAGCAATCACATCCCTCCGAGCAGGCCAGGAAGTCTCACTCGCTTCAACGCGTTGGATTATGTCGAGAAGCAACTCCGTGGGCAAGTTTGCCCACTTGGTTTGCTCAACTGATGCAGGTGATGACAATGTATGTTCCGGGGCAATGTGAGATTTCGCACGGCGGCGCGTGTGCTTCCTCTCTTCCCCTCCTCTTCTTGATTTCTTCCCCTTGTCACCTCTCATCTCGAATAGCTCGTGAAACACGTTTCTGAATTGCATCGCTCACTGGACTAGTATTTCCACCACAACTATGATCACAGTTCAAATGTTGTCGATGATATTTTTCGTGATTTCGCAGATCTAATTATACGAAAAGTCTCCATAAGAATCTATACGATCAAGTTCTAAGAACATAAACAATCAAATTAAATACTCAAAATTTACACTAAATATCAAAACTTTCACATTCCGAACCTGAAATCGCAAGATAAATGCCACAAAAAATGCAGAAAGTTGAGATCGTATAAAAACACCGAAAATCTGGATCGCTTGAAGAAGCTCCAAAATGTACTCTACAGAATGCGAGAGAGAGAGAGAGATTGTACCAGTGGGGGGAGGGGAGGAGGCAAATGCGTGTGGGGATTTCAGGAGGCTTCTAGGAAATCACCAATGTCGGGGACAAATACAAAAGCTTTAGAGAGAGAATGTGAGAGAAGAGAGAGAGAGAGGCAAAAAAAGGAACAACGCCAAAGAAGCTGCTATTTCAATTTCTGAATAAAATATCCAAATGAAAATTGAAATTTAATTTAAGTTGAATTGCTGTGGAGATTGCGGTTGTTTACAGTTGGTTGCAGCAGCAGGCGCCGTGTCAGTCCCACCACAACCACCACCGCCACCACCACCACCACTGCGCCGCCACTAACACCTGACCCTCTCTCTCTCTCTCTCCCTCTCTCTCTCTCTCTCTCTCTCTCTCTCCCTCCCTCCCTCCACCTCAACCGAAAAGCTGTCTCTTTTGGAAGAGGAGGTTGGAATCCTCCTCCTCTATAAAGCGCCACGGCCCCCTTTTTCTTAACCACCACCTATTTTTTGCCGGTTAAACTACTGGGGCCCCACTTCCACGTGTGCGCCCTCACGCTTGCTTCAGTGCGTCCTCCGTTGCGATGGGCCCCGCTTTGTTGGAAGATGTGTTTGTGGCCGCTCTTTTAACCGGGTACCCATCCTACGGTCGCGTCTGTCTGATTTTCTTATGAGAACATAGTGTTGCATATGCATACTAATCGGTTAGTGACTAATAGGATTCTTGAAAAATAGTAAAATACAGCAGTTTACAAATATAAATAGTTGGTTAGTAGTTGCAAAAAGCGAAGAACATACAGCCCGATGACAAGATTTTCCACTATGGAAATCAGTCTTTTTCAGAAGATTAATTAAGGAAATATGTGGTAATTAAGTTTATTCATTGGCATTTACACTTGGTGAATTTGTTGTTGTCAATCAAACCGTGTTGTACACATGTCAATAAATATCGATATATGCTCAAGCAATTTGATGAGGATATATAGAGAATTTGTCGACTGTTGTCGACACAACCTATCAAGATATTTCTAGCAGATATTATATCAAACACTTGGTAAGCATAAAAATGACTCGTATAAAGCATTCGGCGGGTTCTGAAAAGATCCTTCACATATATTTTTTCTCGAACTCTGAGTGGTCCTAATGTCCATCCATCCCTACAACCAAATAGAGACGTGAGCTAGTCATACTATAATCGAAACATCTTTACTTTACGTATTTTCAATCCACGAGAAGTGTGTGACAAGCAGCCGAAAGTACACCAATTCTCAACACGTGCAAGTAGGAATCCTTCGCACTTGGTGAAGCATGACCCATTGGGACGTCCTCGTTAATTAATAATCAAAATAATTAGAAAATTATTATTGATAATCTAAAAATATAAAAATATAAAACGCACGATTAGATTTCTGAATTGCCAATAATAATTTCTTAAAAAAAAAAAAAAAAACTATAAAGTAGATCTTAAATAATAAATTTTCACTGTACATTGAGTATAGTTTTCCTTTTAAATATAAAATGTTTGTTTTACCAAAAAAAATATAAAATGTTTGAACTTATTATTTAAGTCGTGCCTAAAAAGGCCTACTTATTATTTAAGGGCTTTTAGGTTCGACTTATTATATTATTTTGATATGCCGTCCCGAAAAAGATCCACAAGGTCCGAGACTCCGAAGCATGTAATGCATGCATGGGAAGTATAATTATATATTGATTCTTCGCTCAAACCCTCCAAAAGTTTTGCCTGGTGGTATCGGAGATATATATAAATATAGGCATATTCTCGTAAATTAGTACGAGTGAGTTTTAGTGTTTGGCGTTGAAGCCCCGGGCGGGATACCCAGAAATTATTTGACGGACGAGTCGGTGTCAGCAAGGTCACCAGCAGCAGCCACACTTGCACGTGCTGTTGCCTTTATCTACGTGCTTTTGTTCTTAATTATTCTAGGGTTTCGTTTTCATGCATCAGTTTTCTAAATACATTGAATGGGCTGAAAGATGAATGCGTATAGGCAAACAATTTAATTGATTACTTAACATGAGGGCAATCATTGGATCGGATTGGTTTGGATTGGATTAGTTTTGTTGGGTGTTTTGGAGGAAATGGAAAGTAGAAAGACAGGTCTTGTCTTTCAATCTCTGATGAGATTGTTCACCCGAAATATTAGAGCTACGTTTGGGAGGAAGATTGTTATGAGACGGCATGTTATTGTATTAGTATTTCTAGTTAATCACGAATTGAAAAAAAAATGAGTTAAAACATGTCGAGCGTACGGTTAACTTAAGATTCTGCCACTTCAACATTTTAGTTGTGAACAAGTTTCTATCTTACGATACGAGAAAAACAATTTTATGGACTTAAGTGATTTATCAATTAGATTTTTTTTCATTAAGATGAATGTAAAACAGTTAATTCGTATGACAGATGTAAGTGAAAATCCCTTACTAATGTTAAGGATAATCGTGCATGTGTACATCTTTCGCTTGCAGATGAAATAATTATAGACAAATCCACGAGTGAATGATTCTCAGTACCATTTCACAAATATTATTAAAGTATTGACAAAGATATTTATCCTCATAGTCATATACTCGTAGAATGTTAATGAGATCTAACCTCTTGTTCTGTTGGTGGAAGACATGATTAGCCATGGTCCACTCAACCACCAATTTAATTATTTTAGTTCAGGTACTCAGATCATAACAAGCAGAATTCATATATCATATTAAAAACAAACAAATAAGTTCTTCCAACTGGCAAGGTGGGAACAAGTAGGCGTGACCAAAACATTTAGCAAAAATTATTATGCAGTGGCAGCCATGACGACTGCTGGACTTGGAGGTACTGCCAACGAGGATACACCAAAGCTTGTTTCCCCCAAATTTAGTTGATTGGTAACTTTCGCAAGAGAAACACTTTATATAATAATATAATGTTATGTGAAGAAAAAATTACACATAACATTATATCTTTGTATAATTAAATCGGAATGCAAGATGATGGTGAATTTATATATATAAATCGTTATTGAACATGGAAAAGGTTTGGGTAGTTAAGAAAGTTGAGGTTCCATTATCAAATCAATTGGCAATATAAAGAATAGTCCAATTACTAATAAGCATATGCGAGGTCCGCGTGTGAGATTGATACTCTCAATAAGCCTCCTTATGTGTGGCGAATTTTCAAGGTTACCACGTGAACAACACAAATTGGATGACGCGAAACACGCCGAGGCGTTCACAAGAAGGACAACCTGTTTTGATATCATGAAGAACGTTGAGGTTTCACTATAAAATCAATTGGCAATATAATTAATAGCCCAATTATATTGATAGGAGTGTGTTATCCACACATCCCATTTTACTTCTCACACACCCCTTGATAATTTGTCCGTTGATTTTTTTCAATTCATCCGATCCGACGGCCGAAAATTCAAAAGATGTGTGAGAAGTAAAATGGGATGTGTGGATATCATACCCCTATTGATACTCCCAACAGGTAGCCATAACATGCTATGTGGAATTTTCTGCTAATTGTATTATTTATTTATTAAGCTGGTGATTTCATGCAAGATCGGGGTTTTATGGACAAGGCTGGTTTTTCAAAGGAGTTGCCTCTTCTTTTTAGGTCTCGTATCGACATGTTTATTCTCGTGCATGACATATGGACTGGACTGGAGGATAGACAACAACGTGAGCCAGAAGATGGAATTAGAGCCCACACGATATAAAGAACTACACGAAATCCTGGCCATTCAAAAAGGAAAAGTGATTACCACAAGAAACAGACAACCTTACAACCGGAACAAACAAAAGTCCAAAAGCAAAAGCACATATACAATAAAAAGGGACCAGCCCAACAAACAAAACCTAAGCCCACCCAACAACGCGGGCCCAAAACATAAAAACCAAAAGAAAGCCGGAAGAACCGAGAATTCGGGCGCAGCCACCGCTGCAACAGGAGTTCGAGATTCGCCCAATTCCATGCCTCCATCTGCACGCCAACCGGACAATCAGAGCATCCAACCCCAAGCACCATCTGGCCAGCAGAAGCAGACATTGAGAAGGTGGTGGTGTTGGGAACCCACGAGCCTGTGCATGCACCGAAGCTCTACACACCATCTCAGAGAAGCGTGACTGCAGATTGGAGTATGGATGATCGATTTACTAGTTTATTAGCGTACGTACATGAGATTAATTTGCATTAGAGATTTGTGATCAAAATATCATTTTTGTTTCTAAATAACATTACTAATTAAAATAATATGTCACAACGTGATGGTTACACGCACTACTATATTAATAATCAAGAAATCACATGTCTATGACATATCAACCTTATCGTTCATCTATTATTTAAAACAAAATCAATAACGCTATAAGACATATCAACTTTATTGTTCATCTGCTTGTCGGCTACAATAATACGTACCACTTAATTAGTGATACAAAACCAAACACATGTCAACTTTATTGTTCATCTACTTGTCTGCTACAATAATACATACCACTTAATTAGTGATACAGGTTTTGTATAAAATTTAATTGTTGCAAAAATCTATTAAATTCTTATATAGAAAATCTAACTGTTGATTTTACCGACTACTCAGTGGTACGTAAGATAGAAGAAAACTTCTCTTGTTGACATGTTTATTTTCGTCAATGAAATGTGGACTGGACTGGAGGAATAGACTATTATGAGCCATGCATAAGATAGAAGTACAGTCCACATGACAGAAAAAAGTAGAAGAACTATTTGGCATTCAGAAAGGGAATGTAATTTCAGCACTCAAAAATCTTTCCCCAAAAATAAAGGAGTCCAAAGGCAATGGCGGAATCCCAATTAAATCGGTAAAAACGTTTATTGTTATATATAAAAATCAATTCAAATCGAGAAGAACTGAGTTGAAACGGGTAACTTCCAGAGCTTTTGCTGCCCATCGACTGCTTGAACTCCTACCTGAAGATGGAGATATTACCATATACCTGTATTCCTACATCTACATAGCATGTATATGGGAGCAAACCACTATATATTTACAAACATCTACATATCTCAAAGAACATCTCTCTTTGTTTCTCTCTACGGATCCCATGCAAGCCCCTGCATTTACGAGCATAATGGCTAAATTTGTAACCCGTATGATCAAGTGCTTCTTCTCCGTGGCCTTATTACTTCCCATTTTTAGGCATGCGCTCTCCCAAGCAGCTCAAGTGAACATAGCCCCGGCGCCCCCAACGGTTTTTATAACCGTCGACCAGTCTGGCAGCAACGATTACACTAAAATACAAGACGCCATCAATGCTGTGCCGTCCAACAATGCCCTGCCTGTGTATATTTGGGTTAAACCTGGCATCTACTACGAAAAGATTAATGTACCTTCAGACAAACCGTTTATAACAATAAGTGGATCGACAAGTTATGCAAGCGACACCGTGATAACGTGGAAGGAATCCGGCGAGATAAATGAAACCGCAGTCTTCACTTTATGGGCATCTGATTTCGTAGGGCGCAACTTCACAGTTCAGAATACGTATGGGACGGGTGGCAAAGCAGTTGCACTGAGAGTTTCGGGAGATAGAGTAGCATTCTATGGTTGCAGCATTATGTCTCATCAAGATGCCTTATTTGCCGATATAGGCAAGCAATACTACAAAGACTGCTACATTGAAGGAGACACTGATTTTATATTTGGAAGAGCTTCTTCTTTATTTGAGGTACGTATGTGACAGCTATATATATTTACGATAAAATTATTTGGACATGCAAAACTAACACACTCACACTAGCAGAATTGTCACATGCATTCGCTTTCGGAACAAAACGGAGCTATAACAGCCCAAAAAAGGGATTCACCATCGCAAGATGCCGGGTTTGTGTTCTTGGGAGGCGAAATCACTGGCGTCGGAAGGGCAGTACTAGGAAGGCCATGGGGTCCCTATTCGACGGTCATCTTTGCCTATACTAAGATGTCGGATGCGATTCTCCCACAAGGTTGGGACAGTTGGGGCCGATCAACTGACTACTTAAGGTTTACATTTTCTCATGTTAATTTTTAATAATTAGGTTAATTATTTTATTTAATTACTCTATTTATTTATTTGTTTTAATCTCTTTCTAATTTGGTTTCAACTTGATGGGTATGTAGTAAGGTTTACTATGGTGAGTACAAATGTATTGGAGCTGGAGCCGTGACAGCAGAAAGAGTTGCGTGGGAACACAACGTTACGCCAAAAGAATTTACATTCTTCATGAACAAGGTTAGGGGCTTTGGAATTGGAAGCTGGCAAGGTTCCGATGGAGGACGATGGAAATATGGAGCTCCCCCTAGTGTCGGAAGAGATGGAGAAGGAAACAAAGGAGGACGGCAACAAGGACCTTCTACTCATATTGGAGATGGAGGGAAACAAGGATCTCCTACTCCCATTGGAGGTGGAGGGCAACATGGACCTCCTCCTCCCGCAACTAGAGAAGGAGGACAATATGGAGCTCCCGCTTCCATTGCAGGAGGATGGCAACATGGACCTCCTCCTTCCATTGCAGGAGGAGGACAATATGGAGCTCCCCCTCCCTTTGCAAGAGGATGGCAAAAAGGACCTCCTACTCCGGTTGGGGGAGGAGGGCAACATGGGGCACCTCCTCCTGCAGGAGGAGAACTAGAAAGCAACAATGGAGGAGGATGGAAACATGCAGCACCCATTCCCATTGGAGGAGGAGGAGGAAGAAACAATGCAGGATTAGGGCAACATGGAGTTCCTACTGTAGGAGGAGCCTCCATCGAGGGGTGGGCTGATGTGCAATGGAGTGGTTGTGAAAAAGGTGCTGCCCGTCCAGGCCTTTTGGGATTGTTTCTTGTTTTGCTTCGTTTAATCCATTTGTCATAATTTTATGAGGGGTAAAATTTTAGGGCAAAACTTGGATGGGGGCGAGTATAGTAGAAAACTTTGTAAATCTATTAGCTAGTTTACTTTCCTTTAGTAATCAAGTTGTAGACTCTTATAGTTGAGACTTAAATTGAGTGACAAATGTAACTTTTTAAATGCATGCATAATACATGTATGAATCCAAACAATTACTCCTTATAGTGTTTATGTTTCCACATGTGCCACGAGAAAAACTGACAATAATCAATATTAGTTGCACGCAATGCACAAAATAAAGTGCGTAAAGGCCTTTTAGTAACTAATAACTTCATTAGTTATCGATACGCCTTTCACGTTCCCACTTAGCTAGTCATCGACCAAATTTTTGCTCATTTTATTTTATTTGATTAATATCAATGATTTTTGTCGGTTTTTCTTTTAGTAGTGCAATGGCCTTAGACCTATGGCGATCGCCTTTGTTAATTCATTGTGAGAATAATTTGGACCAGTTCCAAGCTTCCAGCTCTATTTTACAGCGGTGGCAGCCAATGTCAAAACTCCAAATCCAAGCAACTGAGCTGCCTCCTCAAATAACGTAATGGGTGATAAACCCTAATATCACACAAATGACATACTAATTCTACTTCTTAAGCAACCTCAAGACTTGTGTAACATCAATAATCCAATTAGGCCGCCATTACAACATTTCATATCAATATAATCTGATCTTAACCACCTCATATCACTCATTTTAATTTCAAACATTTGTTTCTTCAGTCTCAAGGTACAAATATCCTGCCGCCGGCTACCCTGGAAATTCCTTACAATTATCCTCCACACGTTTACGTAAAAAGTGATTAATTCTAATAATTCTTCAAACACTTTATTGTCAAGAAAACGGCCCCACCTACCTTGGCATCCACCTGTAACTACTATATAACAATCAACGTCCATCCATCTTCTTCAACATTCGAATTTGAATCCACGTTCTTCAATATTCATTTCAACGTACGCATATATTCATTGATTTTTAAGAGTATTTAAGCCAAAAACCTCTAATTTCGACCATGGTGGCTGTTTGTGGTACTTCTATGACGACCAAGTGCTTCTTTGTCATGGCTTCATTGTATGTTCTTCTGGCGCTTTCTCAAGCAGAAGCAGAAACAACTCAGGGGTCCACGGCAATTCTAATAACCGTGGATCAGTCTGGGAAAGGCGATTACGAGAAAATACAAGATGCCATCGACGCGGTGCCGTCGAATAACGTCGATCTTGTGTTCATTAGGGTTAAGCCTGGAGTCTACAAAGAAAAAATTACTGTCCCCGCGGACAAACCCTTTATTACAATAAGTGGCACAAGGGCAGTTGACACTATAATTACGTGGAACGACAGCGGAGATATATTTGAATCTGCAACTTTCTCTGTGTTGGCTTCGGATTTTATAGGGCGCTACCTCACAATTCAGGTACATATATATATGTGTGTGTGTGTGTGTGTGCACGTAGTACGTTTCACATGCATGTCCATACATATATACGCTTGAATCTAATAATTTTAATTGCTGAATTCACTGCAGAACACTTATGGAAGCGGTGGTAAAGCAGTGGCGCTAAGGGTCTCAGGAGATAGAGCAGCATTTTATGTGTGCAGAATTTTGTCTTACCAAGATACCCTACTTGACGATACCGGCAGGCACTACTACAACAACTGTTATATTGAAGGGGCCACTGATTTTATATGTGGAAATGGTGCTTCTTTTTTTGAGGTAACTTATATAAGAAAACGATATTGTTAGCGTTTTGGATTTTGAAAATCATTGATTTTATTGTTTCGGTCTAAACTGTCACATTATCACGTGTTGTTATCAATTTGTTCATGATACATTTCATCTATCTATATATATTATAATATGCAGATTAGTAACTAGTAACATGCATATGATGTTAGGACCATCAGCTCAATGATTTCTCAAGGATTAATTAATGGTGCTAATTCATATGTTTGGGCTTCAATTGATGAATAAATTAATTAAATTTTGCAGAAGTGCCATTTGCATTCGATTTCGAATGGAGGAGGAGCCATAACAGCCCAACGGAGGATGTCACCTTCAGAGGACACTGGGTTCTTTTTCTTTGGGTGCAAGATCACTGGCGTCAAAACGGCAGTGTTAGGAAGACCATGGGGTGTCTATTCCAGAGTCATTTTTGCCTTCACTTACATGCCTAATATCATACTCCCTCAGGGTTGGAACGACTGGGGAAACTCAGCCGACCAATTAAGGTAACTCTAACGAGAATTTTTGTTAGTATTCCAAAATTATGACCGGCTGCTCCTCCGTTTTTTATATGATGACTATTTTCGATTGCTAATAATGGCATTTTTTTATCCTTAATTTTGTAATCTTTTTTTATATTTTTTTTTATTAACGTTGGATCAATTTCTAATTTTGTTTAAATTGATGTATATGCAGTTCTGTTTACTATGGACAATACAAATGTTCTGGACCTGGAGCTGTGACATCAAAAAGAGTTGACTGGTCACGAGTCCTAACGAGTGAAGAAGCTGCACCTTTCATAACTAAGGACTCCATTGACGGCAAAGCTTGGATTAGGGCAGCGCCTACCAGTTTCAAGAAGAAGGCATTTTCCCCCAAGAATTGATTAGTTAATCTTCTTGTGTGGAAATATATGTATAGTTTTATACAGATTGCTTAAAGGAAGGGATTCCCATTTTTTTTTAAAAATGGGGACACGCTCCCCACCGTTAGATTGCTTTTAATGAAATTGTGTGGTTGAGATTAAAACACAGGCCACACAATCTCAACCACACAATTTCGTTAAAGTTAAATCCAACGGTGGGGAGCGTGTCCCCATTTTTCTAAAAAAATGAGGATCTCTCCCCTTAAGCAATATGTAGTTTTATAAATATTTGATTGCATAAGTTGTTGATCTCATGTATTAATTAAAACATTCTTTCATTGAGTGTACAAATATATATACATCAATTCAATTTCTTTCTCAACTTGATCTGGCCATGTTTCAAAGCAATCGATCACCACCTTTTATATAAATGTTTGTACACTATATTACAAATTGTTCGAGTTCGTTGCCCCAAATTAATCTCAAAAACGTCTAGAGTAATCAAGTAATGATAATCATGCCGTAAATTTCAAGAATATCATGAACGGGTCCCTTTAAGATTGAAGATGGAAATAAATAAACTAAAATGTTTTCAAATAATTTTTTGAGACAACACGCTAGGGGTTTTATTCAAATAAATACAATTTCTAGGAAGAGCTCCCTAGATTATATCTAAAAGCTCCTCAAACCAACAATAAAAAAAAATAGAAAATAAAACCAACTTGGCCAATTTATTAGCCACAACATTGAACAATCGACGACAAACTCGAGATGCGAGAATCTTTGGAGCCCTAGTTTGATATCATCAGAAATCAGACCCAGTGCATAAGAAAAGAAATAGCAACTAATGTAAAATCCTTTAAAGCAAACAAAAAAATTAAAATGAACAACAGCCTGCATGATGCATGCACGATGCATGCACGTACTACGTTGAGACCTTCCAAAAGAGATAAGGCCCGTTAATCTGGTTATGGCTTGCATCCTCAAGCTGATCAGCAGCTAGCTAATGAAGCTGATAACTCTGACAACTAATTGGCTCCACAGGATCCTCTTCCGATTTTTTTGGTGAGAAGTCTGGAGATATATGAATCGTGTTTGTTTATCGTACATCGTGTGGATGCACGATGAACGGATCTCAGAATCCTCACAAATAGGATATGGCGAGGATCCGAATTCCTAATTGGCTTTCTTAGACTAGGATTATCTTCCCTCCTATTTTCCTCTCATTCTCTTTCCTTCTCTTTCTCTTTTTATAAAGAAATGAGATAGGATCCTTGCCAAATCCTCTTTGTGAGGATCCAAAGATCTTTTAATTATGTCTGTTTATCGTACATTGTGCGATCAATTTTTGTCAAATACTTTTTGTGTTTAATTTTAAATAATATAATTTAAAATAATTTCTTACTATACGATGTACGATGAAAAGAGAGGATTAAAGGATTCCTGGGATCTTCACAAAGAGGATCCGGCGAGGATTCTATATCTAAAGAAATCAATACAAGATGTTGGTATGAATTAATCGTGACTGTTCAAATAAAAGGAGATGGAAGAAAAAGAAACATAAAAAGATGAGAGAATCTTACTCCAATGATTTATTGGGTGCGTGGTATGGGTGATTGGACTCGTGTCACTTTCAAAAATATAACTTGCCCCCACGTCATTTACTTTTTTAATATCGTTTTATAAATAAATAAAAAAACATATCAATATATCCATTACCCATCTCACTTTAATCTAGTGTGCAAATCCATGTGATACATTTCCAAAATTCTCGAGTATTGTATTGCCGACTTACATCTAAAACCTGTGGGCTGCCGCCAGTATTACGTACAACAGTCATCCACAAAAGGTTAACTTAGTGGATAAATCAGTCTTATTAACGTAGCGTCTAGCTAGCTTGCAAGATCTTACTTTTGCAATTGAGGGGATAAGAACGAAGGAAAATACATGTAAGGCTCCCAAGTCATATATATATATATATATATATATATATATATATATATATAAAAGA
>JADOBS010303263.1:0-17541 GCA_015708375.1 Cydonia oblonga
GTTTAAACTCATTTGAATAATGCACAACATTATTCATAAAAAGTGACCAGGCCGGGCTTAAATTTTGGTCCAATGGCCCGACCGGCCCATGGCACGTTCTGCTGTCATGGATTGTGGAGCCGGTATCATCAGTTCTATTTTATAGCAATTGAAGACTAGTGAATCGTTGAAGAAGACTAGTGAACCGTTGAAGAAGACTAGTGAACCGTTTTCATAGGGAAAAGCTGCCCGGCTTGAATCTTCGAACCGAAACTTCACCCGAGTTGACGTTTCGTTTCACTCTTGTTTGCACCTCACTTCTCCACTGCCACAAAGAAGATGGCTCTATCGCTGAGCAGACCAGGATAGCAGTCACTATTAGAGCAAGTTCACCGAAGAGTATAGCCCGGTGGACAGAGGACCACAAAAACCCAATCGCCAGCCTTCCTAGCTCCAGCCTATGCGGGCAATTGGATTAGGGGTGGGCTCGGGGGAGAGGGGAGGCAGGAATACACGGCCCGAGCGCCTGAGGTGCGCCGATGCAAGGCTAACGTCAGCCACGTTATAAAGTTAATAAAAAATGTAAAAAATTAATAAAAATTCGAAAAAATTTTAAAAATTAAAAAAAAATTCTATAAATATCTTATCATTATCTTCCAACTTACACCACAATTTTATATTTTCTCAAATACTTTGGGTTGTAATTTCTTATTTAATGACACATGGTACACCGAGATTGATTAAAAATCATATCCGAAATTACAAATAAAATTATTTTTATTATTTTATAAAATAAAAAATACTAATATTTTATTGCCTATTGCCATGATTATTCAGTTTAGGGGTAGAGATGCAAAAGATAATTATTATTCATTAAATGCAGTTACTATTCACTGGAGGATTCAATAGGCAGTTGCCCGGGGGGCCTTCCAACACTGGAAGTGCTCTTAGTGAGAAAGCTTGCCCTTGGAGCGCTACCCTGGAATCTGAGACAAGTAAATAGTAGTGAACCAAATCTAGGAAGGTTTTTTTATAAGGAAAACTAATGAAAATGGCTTGAAAACTTTGAGTTTTAACGATAAGGACAAAATAAAGGGTAAAGTGAATAGTACCAGATTTGACTTTTTAGTGTAAAAATGTGATTTTTCGTTAAAGTGAACAGTACTGTGGGCTTTTCGTTAAAACTCCCTTTTTTATATTGCATCTTCCCTCTTTTTTCTTGTATCTTTCTTGTTTTATTTCTAGAGGACTAAGGTTTATGTCCCCTTCTTTTGATGTATTTTTTTCTTATTGTTTGAAAGGTAATGTTTATGACCTACTAACTAGGTGTAACGATCTTTTTTTCCATAATCAAATTTCTCTCGTACTGCTGATGTTTTCTAAAAAAAAAAAAAATCTTTAGTGGAGATATGTAAATTTGAGATGGAAATAGCCATATTTATATCTCATTTTACATTATGAGAGATATAAATGTGAGTTCTACTCATACCGACCAAATTATGAAAAATAACAAGGCCTTCAAGGATGATCAGTTACATATGAAAAAAAAAAATTAAGATTTTACCATAAAATCAATTGACAATATGCCAATATGAGGATGAGCTCAACTACTTATAAGCACATGTAAGGTCCCTCTCATCAATGTGAGATTCATTCTCAATACGTCTCCTCATGTGTGGCAAATTTTCAAGCCTAACACGTGAACAACACAACTCGAGTGATGTGGAGCACGTGTGGCCATTGGACTTCACATGTTGGACAACATGCTCTGGTACCATGCAGAAAGTTGAGGTTCCACCATAAAATCAATTGGCAATATGGGGGATTAGCCCATGCAAGGTCCTTCCTCTTACCAATGTGAGATTCATTCTCAACAACATATACATAAACCCATTGTTTAAAAAAAAAAGGGATTCGTTGTAGGACCTCACATCACATTGAATTTCAACGATCCGAACCGTATACTTTTTAAGTCTCTATTCATAGATCATCCTTGCAAAAAATAATTCAATTTGAAACAATTTGCCCATTCAATTGTCATGATGAAATTTCATTGTTTCTTAGGACACAATATGTGGTTGTCAATTTCTTTAAACTCATTTAGATACCTCAAACATTTTTTATTTGGCTAATATTTTGTAAGTATTATATATGAAGTGCAACTTAAAAAATAGACAATTCGGATTGTTAAAGTTCGATGTGATAATGGTCCCACAAAGAATCCCATTTTTATGTAGTTATCATGTAATTTTTAACTATATATTTGATGACAATCATGACATAAAACTTCTCTATGTGAAATTGTACTCGCGCCAAAAACATTTCACCTTGGAATCAAACAACCTGTGTCTTAAATGTAATTTAATAATGTTATTCTTACCATATTTTTGTACCACAATTATATAGCACATTAGGTGACATCTGATGTGAACATCCACATCATCTAAATTAATTAGCATTTAATTTCAAAATGTTGTCCAACTCATCTACCACCTAAGATGGTAAAAAAATATGATATAAAATTATGGTAAGAATATCATTATAGATTTTGAGTGAACTAAGGGCTGAGCTCAAACCAGAATAAACAAGAATACATTTTATCCCAGTAAAGCCATGCTTTTCATCCTCTAACAAACTCAGAATATCCGGACAATGAAGCCCCATCTATTTGTCATGAATCTTATTTTGTTATCTCGGCATCCACCTTTCAAATACAACCATATATATATATATATAGAGAGAGGAAACTTTTCACAAGAAGGATCCTTATTTTTCTAAAAAAATGGAAACACCATCTTGACCGTTGGATTTGACTTTAATGAAATCCTATGGTTGAGATTCTGTGGCCTGTGTTTTAATCTTAACCACACAATTTCATTAAAACCAATCCAACGGTCAAGAGGGTATCCCTATTTTTTTAGAAAAATGAGGATCCTTCTTGGTAAGGTCCTGATATATATATCCACAAGTAACACAGCCACCACTACAGTTTAATCCATGCCTCTTAATTGCCAACTTTTTCTCCGCACATTTTTCACATCCTTGAGAGTCTTGGTGAAAATCCTATTGTGTGTGTGTGTGTGAGAGAGAGAGAGAGAGAGAGTTAATAATTAGACTTTTGCTTGCGACTTTCAATGTCAACCATGGGAGTTTTGTTGCTGGCTTCTGCTCTCCTGTTGCTAATTCAGTTTTGCTCTGCTTTCCGGGTTTCATATGACAGAAATGCCCTAAAAATTGATGATGAAATGTAATATCTGGCTCCATTCACTACCCCCGCTGTACTCCCGAAGTATGTTAACTGATCGCCTTTATAATGAATTTTAGTTACTTGGTCACCTTCAATGCAAATATGATCACCAAACGTTGTATCAAAATTGCTACGTCTAGACGAGAAACTTTAAAAGATCAATAAAGTTTAGACTCAATTTTTAAAAACGCCCTACCAAGACACTAGTATCAAAGAAAATTCTCAACATGTCACCAGACTAACAATACCTTTTATAGATGTGGCCATCGTTAATCCAAAAAGCAAAACACGGAGGTCTCAATGCCATTGAGACTTCCGTGTTTTGGAATGCGCATGAACCTCTTCGTCGTCAGGTTTAATTTCTTTTGCCCTTCTTTTTCCATAATTATTTTTGTTTTGCCATTTTAAGTGTACATATTCACTCACAATATTATTGTTAAATTAGTATGACTTCACCGAAAATCTGGACCTAGTAAGATTCATTAAGGCCATCCAAGAGACAGGGCTCTATGCTGTCCTTCGAATTGGACCATATGTTTGTGCAGAATGGAATTATGGGTAACATTTATTTTTCCCAACATAATTATACACTTAGTTTTGACTTTTAATTTTTCTACACTCAACATATTACGATATTTTTCAACTGTTGCCTGCAGAGGTTTGCCTGTGTGGCTGCATAACATACCTGACATCAAATTGAGGACAAACAATCCGGTGTTTGGGGTAAACTTCTGAAAAATATACATGACATTAGCTCAGTGGTTTGTTTCTATTTTCAGTTTATTTACTCTACTTTTGTTATACTGTTTATGTTTTTCAGAGGGAGACGGCAAACTTTACAACCCTAATAGTGGATATGATGAAGCATGAGAATCTTTTTGCTTCGCAAGGGGGACCTATTATAGTTGCTCAGGTTTGTAATTCGGCCAACTTTTTATGCTTTTAATTTGGTATTTAGTAGATTTCCAAACTGTACTCTATTACCGATCTATCTCCCACTTTAACTTTTGTTTTGATCGATTTCCCCCACTAAACTATTGTAAATCTGCAATTTTTCCATACAGTCATGTTCCCCCCAACTTTTCACCTAATGTCTCGCCGAAAATGAACATTTTGAAAAGAAAAAAGAATGTTAAGAAATAAAAAATCACAAATAACATTCAATGAGTGACGTGACCAATTTGGATGAAAGTTGAGTATAACATGATAATAAGAGGGGAATTGGTAGCCGTACCAGTTAAAATAAAAGTTTAGAAAGCAAATCGACGTTGTACGAATTCAGGAGTAATTGTCGAAATACTTTACATATTATCTGAATATAATTATATATAACCAAAGATATATTTTTCTTTTTTAATAGATTGAAAATGAGTACGGGAATGTTATTCAGTACTATGGGGATGAAGGAAAGCAATATTTACAATGGTGCGTTGGGTTGGCTGAATCTTTCAAGATTGAAGTGCCCTGGATTATGTATCAAGAGAATGATGCTCCACAACCAATGGTTTGCTTACAAATACCCATGGAAAATATAAACAAATCTACAATGAATTTATTTTTAAATTTAATCTTTCATTGTGTTATCTGCAGATTGATACCTGCAATGGCTGGTATTGTGATCAATTTCAACCTGCCCACAACAATAGTCCCAAGATGTGGACAGAAAATTGGACTGGCTGGTTTGATTGCTTATTTTTCTTGTTACTCTCTAGTCTTTTAAGGAAATTAGTTATTTGATCAATATATTTTAAATAATTTAGTCTACACTAAAAGAGGGAACCAACTTATCTATGCTTAAGTATGCAAAAATTGCTTTTAAATATTGTAATATTTCTTTAGGTCTAAGGGTTGGGGCATGCAAGATCCACACAGGACTGCCGAGGATATTGCGTTCTCTGTTGCACGTTTCTTTCAGCTTGGTGGAACCTTTCAAAACTTTTACATGGTAGTTACACACTTTACTTGGTGCCTAAGCTCATTTACCAATTTAAGTTAGTCATTCGACCATCTTTCGATCAGTAATACGCATAAGTAATACGCCTGCAGTACCATGGTGGTACGAATTTTGGGCGTGCAGCAGGCGGTCCATACATCACCACATCATATGATTATGATGCACCACTGGATGAATATGGTAATTAAACATGCAGAAAATCAAGTAATTAGCTTCTGTTTTTGTATGAATTTGTATACCAACTGATTCTTTGTTTTAACAATGTGGATAGGCAATCTGAACCAACCCAAGTGGGGACATCTTCAAAAGCTCCATAATATCATCCTATCAAGGGAAAGGGCACTGACTTATGGCGGTGTAGATAAAATCGATTATGGAAACATGATGGAGGTACGTAAGACATTTATGTGTATATTTTACAAGCCAGCAGAAACTTTCAATCAGAAATAGAACTGGAGACATTAAACAAACAATTAATCATACAAAAAGCTTTAAACCATGGTTTAGTGACCATTTGTTGTATGTTTACTGTTCTTCCCGTTCTATTTTTAAAAATTTATAACTGGTTATATTTGTGCATACTTCTCCGTACAATTAAACATATTTTTCTTTTCAACTTTTCAGGCAACATCGTACCATTTTAATGGAAGTAAAATCTGTTTCCTTGGAAATGCAAATGAAACAAATGATGCCGTTATTAACTTTGAGGGTATAACGTATAGAGTTCCCTCTTGGTCTGTCTCTATCCTTCCTAATTGCTCTCATAATGAAGTTTACAACACTGCCCAGGTGAATGTGATCAAATTTTTACATATATAATACTTGCTATTCGATCTAAATTAAAAACTCATATATACATAATAATTATTAATTTTGTTTTTAAGGTTAATACCCAAATATCAGAAATGGAGAGAGTGCTAAATGAAGCGGATGGTGAGGAGCCTTACGCATTAAACTGGGTTTGGAAGCCTGAGCACTTTACGCACATCAAGAACGGCTCGGTTCAGCATAGCAATCTGACTGCTAATGAACTGCTTTATCAGAAACTAGTAACAAATGACACGAGTGATTACTTGTGGTGTATGACTAGGTGATATGTGCTTCATTTTCCTCCTCTCTTTTTTTCAGATAGTCTTCTTTACCGGTTTTTATCATCTCACAAAGAAGTAGCTGAACTTGTCATCTTGTATTGAAATTTATGTGTTTTTAGTCTGGATCACATTTCAACTGATCCAATTTGGGGTAACAAAGAAATTGCACTACGAGTGAATACCAGTGGGCACATACTTCATGCTTTTGTTAATGGAAAACACATGGGTAACCTTCATTTAGTTTGTCACTACCATTTTCCTTGTTATATTTCTTTTAGCTAACTATATCGTTATTGAATTTCAGGTACACAAGCTGCTAAAAATGGACAGTTCAGCTTCACTTTTGAGACAAAGTCGTTCAAGCTAAAGCACGGGAAGAATAATGATTTATCTCTGCTCAGTGTCACTGTTGGCTTGCAAGTAGGCGTTAAATCACAATTATAAGTTTAAAGCATTTGATTCTTATGATGATTATAATCTAACATATCTAACGTTTACTTCGTTTTGAATGTTAAGAATTATGGTCAATTCTTTGATGAAGTAGATGTTGGCATTCATGGTCCTGTTCAACTGATTGCACGAGCGGAGAATGGTACAGAGGTGACGGAGGACTTGAGCAAAAATGAGTGGACATATAAGGTTGGAATTGATGGTATACACAAGGGAAGGTACAAAATTACTGGTCATCATGCTGATAAGTAAAAGTAGAATACTAGAGACATACCAAATGAAAGGATGTTTATTTGGTACAAGGTACTTACTATATATATATATATATATATATATATCATACTAATTTGCGATTGAACAAAATTTAAAAGGTTTCTTTGTACATTAATCTGGATTTTTTCTGTTCTACTTTTTTCAGACAACTTTCAAAGCTCCTCTAGGGACCGACCCCGCTGTAGTGGATTTGATGAGGTTGGGTAAGGGTCATGCCTGGGTGAATGGCAAGAGCATTGGCAGGTACTGGCCAAGTACTCTTCAGATGAACTTGGATGTTCACCAACATGCAACTACCGCGGAGCATACACTGATAAGAAGTGCTTGACTAATTGCGGGCTACCTTCACAGAGATGGTAATCAAATTTTTTTTATCTGTTTATAGATATATTTGTTTGTCTACGTCCTGAATCACTGACCACACGTTTTTTCTTTGTTTTGGAGAAAATTTTAGGTACCATGTTCCGCGCTCGTTTCTTCAAGCTGGTGATAATGTTCTAGTTTTGTTCGAAGAGTTTGGAGGCGAACCTAATAATGTCAAATTTCAGACTGTAACAATTGGTAAAGTTTGTGCAAATGCTCATCAAGGGGCAGGCACCTTGGAGCTATCATGCCAGGGAGGAAGAATTCTATCCAATCTTAGATTTGTCAGCTTTGGGGACCCAGAAGGCACCTGCGGATCCTTCAGTAGAGGCATATGCGAGTCTCCTCTAGCTTTCTCAGTCATCGAAGAGGTATCCTTCAGCGCCATCTAGTTAGCTATTAACAATTTTTCGATTTTTTTAGATTTGTGGATTAATTTTGTAAATGGCAGGCGTGCATTGGCAAAGAAGAATGTTCTATTGCTGGGCGCCGAATCGACTGGTTGTTGAAGTTGATTGTTCTTATAATGTCTACTAGCTTATTTAGGGTTCATAGTTATATATAGTTACTGTGTTTGGAGCGTATAATCTTCTTATATATTTTGAGTTAGTTATGGATCATCTCTGGGTAGGGTTTTTGCATAGCATTAAAGCATTGTTAGAATCTCAGCTTTGGAATGAGTTTATAAATTCTTCTTTGAAAATATTAGTTTATCTCGGTTTCAACTTTGTTATGATGCGTGCAAGATGATATGCAATTTCTCTTCATTTCTTTTCTTTAAGAGTTTGAAAAACTCTAAAGTGAAGAAACAAAACAGCATTTCATCTTTTTCAATACATTGTTCAAAAACGCATAGCATTCTCCTTTCTCCACAAGAGTAAGGCAGTACTATATGTCATTCACTGACCACATTGTTTCACCAAAATTTTCACAAAACATGAACTCAATATTCATGCATATTATAAATAATTTCGTTATATTGAAAAGAAAATTGAGGGAATGTTTCCGTGCCAGACGTATAATTACTCTATCATATTTAAAATGCTTATGTCGCTAGACCGATCACTGAATCAAACATTAGGGTTGAAATTAATCTCATTAACAATCCAAATTCACTATTTATCGACACAAAAATCTTATTAACAAGCAAAGATCTCTCTCACGCACCACAGTAAACAGGGAATTCCCACAAAGTGAGAAAGCAAACACTCACAGCGGTCAAAGAAAAGAAGCTTCTGGGACCAGCCATCTTGGCATTCTTAAGTTTGCAGCAGTATATTACTTCATCTTCATCACAACACGATTGTTAGGTACTCAAGCCCAAGAGAAGAGCCCAATCCAAATGACGATTGGACTTAAAGAACCTCTACATTTCCATAAGTGGAGTCGAAGTCAATGTTAGGTACTCAAGTCCAAGGAAAGAGCCAAACCCAAAAGACTAGTCCAATAGGTGGGAGGACCCCCAGAACTTAAGAATCCCTACATCCCCATAAGTGTAGTCGATGTGAGATCATAACATTACACCACATCCCTATAAGTGTAGTCGATGTGAGATCATAACATTACACCACCCTTCGGAAGTCGACGCTCACGATGGCCCTTACTCTGGTGGCTTTCACTCTTAACGGCGGCGCACCCTTTGGTCGTCCCGTTAAGGTAGCCCTTTCCAGGTCACCCCTTCCGCAGCGTCGGGAACCTAGGCTCTGATACCAATGTTAGGTACTCAAGCCCAAGGGAAGAGCTCAACCCAAAAGACTAGTCTAATAGGTGGGAGACCCCCCATAACTTAAGAATCCCTACACCCCTATAAGTGTAGTCGATGTGGGATCATAACAACGATATGATAATAATGCCGGGTGAGTCCAGAAACACTGTCCGGCTTAATGGTGGAGATCACAGACCACTCTGCTAGTAATTGAAGTCGTACGAATTGGGAGGCATAAAAAAACTTCCCGAGAAGCCTCTCAGATACTGACTTGGAAACCATTTGAACATTTGTAGTAGTACTAGTACTGCTTGAAGAGTCTGCAGTTGTACTTTCCGAATTCGACGAGGCTGTTGAAGAAGGATCATATATGGACATGCTGAGAAAGTTGAAGAAGCGAGAGTGAGAGAGTGAGAGAGAGAGAGAGAGAGAGGGGCAATTATATATGGGAAATTTTGATAACTAGCAACTTTCCTTTTCAAAAAGATCCTTAAATTAAAACACTAATTCCCTCTCTCGCTCATCCCTTTCCTTTTCTTATGCTGCAGAGAGCCAGTGGCCTACCCACCATACCCCCTCATCGTCACCCACCCATTTTGTACCTGTTCATTCGAAAACAAAATTAGCATTACCAAATCAATATCAATGGTATCGTGAATTCTAGTATCGAAAGCAAGCTTAAGATTGGTCCCGATACTATCTGTGCAAACATTATGTGGTTATGGTCGTTGGCGGCCACATTGGGTACAAATGAACTCCATTGATTTTAGGGAGTTTTAACGAAAAGTTCACGGTACTGTTCACTTTAACGAAAAGCTCATGGTACTGTTCATTTTAATGAAAAACTATATTTTTACACTAAAAAGTCAAACCTGGTACTATTCATTTTACCCTTTATTTTGTCCTTATCGTTAAAACTCAAAGTTTTTACGCTATTTTCATTAATTTTCCTTTGATTTTATCCAACCCACCACCACCGTCGGCTGTGTACCTACCTTCTGCCATGGATCCATCAATTAAGTACAAAAATTATGTATAAATATGTGTGTATATACAGGTGAGACAAATATTCAATTCAGGGACGTACTAAAGGATTGAGTTTGAGGGACTTGGGTTATCTGGAATTCAAATCGAAATTGTTCAAAGAATTCGTAATCGAAGCGATAGCTCTTCCTTTTTTCAACAAAATCAAAATCAAAAATCAAAAATAAAATTAAAATCATAATCTAAATTCAAGCTTCCCAACATTCCAATTTAGAAGAAGAGATAGCAAGCTGTGGTATTAAAACATTTGAAAAAATAACCCAGTTTAGCAAATGAGCAAGTTTTTAGTCATTAAGGATATTTTAGTACTTTTATATTAAATTTTGGTTACAATTATCATAAATTTAAAAGGATGGTTATAATTTTATAGGGGTTTTGAATTTTGATTGTTTTTCCAAATTTCCTATTATATATGGTGGGGACGCGATCGAGTACTATGATTTGAGTTCTTTTATTTGATTTTGGGGTTAACCCCTTTAGATATTTAGGTTTTAAAGCATCTTTAGGCATGATCCAAAAAAGGTTAAAAGTTTTGTAAATGTAAAATGAAGACCTTAATTAAAGGTTAAAAGTCTCGTCGAATGGTCGAAATTGATGGTTAGTCATGTACAATGGGAAGGAAATTCAGTGGCACATCGCTTGCTCGGTTAGGGTTTTCTTGTACCCTGGAGATAGTGTGGTTTGAGGAACCTCCGGATTTAATTCATGACATTCTGTTTGAGGAAGATTTGTAAGTTTGATTGTTCATTTGAGGATATGTCTACCGTTGTGTGGGACACTCTTTTCTTTCAATCTGGTTGAAATTCCCGACAAGATTTTTATTGAGGCTCATTTTGTACACCATCCTCAATTTGTACGAATTCTAATTTGCTTAATGAATATCGTACTTTTGTTAAAAAAAAAAAAGGAATTATCAGGCCCTCCATGTTTCATTGGGTCCACTCTCGCATACACACTTTTACCAAATTCCCTTTTAATTGTGCTTAGGGTATGTGTTGTATTGGAAAATCAGATTCCCATCATAAAATTTCGAAAGTTCAAAGATTTGAAATCCGAAGTTCTAAAGGAAAGAAAAAGGGCATGCAATTGGCCGTTATTGACGGATCATAAAAGTGTATAGCTAAATTAGAAAGTGAAATTAATCACAACATCAACAGCAGTTTGATGGGATGAAATTTTTGGAAATTTTAAGTAGAATTTCACTGTCCCACATTGCTCATCACTACAAGATCCCATCACTTAATAAGGTTTTCTTCTTTATAGAAAGTGATTGGAGTGATGGATCTTGGAGAATAAAATTGGGCTCACCCTTAGGGTTGGGCTTTGGGGTGTGCTAATTAATTGATAATTATAATTAATTATATTCGGATTTAATTAATTATTTTTAATTAATTTCCAATTTATTTAATTAATTATTATTTTTATTATTTTATCAAGAGACTCATCTTTTCAGATGAAGTCTGAAAAGTGATGAAAGAACGTAGAGAAAAACACCCCTGTGGAGAAGATGTCTCCTAACAGACACGTCTCATTCTCATACCTGTTGCAAACAGGCATATACCTATTATATATACATTCATCTACATGACATTTAGAACACAGAAAATACAATTCTTATTCTATAATCCAAAACATCCTTATTGAGAGAATCACATAGAAATTCGCAAGAAGTCAAGTTTTCCAGTGCTGGAACTTTGACTTAATCGTTGTATCCTGGTGAAACAAACGTATGTAGAACTACAAACACTGAGTAGGGACGGAATTTCTGTTTCAAGGAGTCTCGATCTTCAATATTTCTGTTCAATATTATTTCATTGTTCATACTCTGTTAATTATTGTTTGTATTTATTATTAACATATTAAAATTTATCATAGACTGTTGACATTTCTCCAACATAAATGTCTAAATCACTTCTAATAAATAGCGCATATAATATCATAATATTGTAGTGAGATACTATTGTTACTATATCGAAAATATTGAGATAGTGTAACTATTGTATTCGCATTGTATATCTACTATTGATATGAGACTCATAATGATGTATGTATATATATATTGACAACGTGGTTTGGATATTGAGGATTATAATGGTTTGCTCACAGTTATAAGCAAGAGGATCCACAGAAGAAGAACGAAGTCAGATAAAATAGAGACTAGAATGAGTTGGGCTCGGACCCTACGAGAGAGTAAGAGTCGCAAAGAGAGAAGAACGTAGACGTTCTCCAAAACCTTTGCATTGACCGAGAGTTAGAATCATGAACTACCGTCATCTCCTCGGATTTGGCCCTCTAATGTCACTTGATTCAAAACTCCTATGTAAATAAACTATGAACTTCTCATTTTTAGAAATAAGGAGCTGTTTATTCTCTTCAGAAGCAGACTTGTTAAATAAAAAAGGAAACTTACAATTTTTAGAAAAAACAATTAAAGAATCTAAGAATTGTTTCATCATTTCGAGAATTTTTTAGTTGTGACGGAAATACAGATGGTACACCACTTGTTTTTATGTAAGTGGTGGAAAATTTTAATTTTTAAGTTATTAACCTTTTAACACACATAACCCACCATTTATATAGGGACACGTGGTGTACCACCTTGTGTAACGGTCACATTGAAACATCTCTCCATCATTTCATTCAACTATTTAGGTGTTTATATAAAGGGTAATGTTAGGGAGAACAAATTCTTAAGCCAAATAATGTATTTGTTGATGATTTGATTATTACTTAAGTATTTACTAACGTACTTATTTTTTATAGGTGGTGATACATCATTTGGTTTAAATTTTGATCTCTTTAGAATTCTTGTATAAAAGTGTGGCTTGTTAAAAATAGAAAGCTAGGCCTTTTCATTCCGTTAAAAACTCCGTTAAGTGTCCCGGAGCTTTTGACTAGAAGTTTGAGCAATTTTCAAAGCTTCATAACTCAATTGTTTCTTAACCAAATTCACCCATAATATATTAAAATGAAGATAGGAAAGTGTAGAACAAGATTATACCTATTTGGAAGCCCTATGGTTACATGAGATGGCTGGAAAATAGCCTGAAAGAAGACTGGTCTGCGAAAAAACTGGAAAACTCGTCGGAAACCGGGTAAACTTTAAACGTTCATAACTTCTTCAATACTCAATGAAATCGAGTGATTCAAAAAATAAAAATCATACTTCTCGACGAGAAAAGAGAATGGTATTTTTCTCGATGGCTAATTCGCCGTAGTTTGGCTGAAAATGGCTTGAAAATGGATAACTTGAGACCAAGGTAGCCACTTTCGAGCCATTTTTCAGCCAAACTATGGCGAGTTAGCCATAAAAAAGGTACAATTCTCTTCGTCTCGTTAAGAAGTATGATTTTTGTTTTTGAATCACTCAATTTCATTAAGTATTGAAGAAGTTATGAATGTTTAAAATTTATTCAGTAACCATTGGGCTTCCAAATATATATAATCTTATTCTACACTTTCATATATTCATTTTGATATATTATGGGTCGAATTTGGTTAAGAAACGATTGAGTTACGAAGCTTTGAAAATTGTCCAAACGTCCGACCAAGAGCTTCGAGACACTTAACAGAGTTTTAAACGAAATGATCAAAATAATGGATGGTGGACAATCTCAGAGATCATTTCTATTGATTTTCAATTTCAAGGACCAAAGTGATGTGTTATGCAAATCTTAAGGACCATTTTGGCTAAAAAGGTAATTTTAAAGGTCCAGACTCGTTGATTTGGTGAATTTGATGAAATTGATCCGGAGATGTTCCCTTTCCCACATTTAACATGTATGAGAGGCTGTTGGACGTGTCATAACAAGGCTAGAACACCCTATAACATGTCAATGGCCCGTCTTTAGCATGTCATTTTCAAATATCTCCATAAGATTATGAAATTTTATTGAACTTTCAGAGACTTAAATGGGAATTTAAGAGTTTGGTTTGGTGGGTGGAGTTGGATTTATCAAAAATAATATTTAGTAAAAAAAATAAAAATTACACAAACAAAAAAGAGTACTCATGGTATTTACATGAAGGTTTCCTCACTGTACAAATTCCTTTGAGATCAAGTTTCTGGCGCTTTTTTTTTTATTAAAAAACACTTTTCACAATTCGCACTTCACTCTTCCCAAGTTCCCACCGAAAGCTCCACCACTCTCGCTTTCTCTCTCTCTCTCTCTCCTAATTCGAATACCAAAAGCTAGAGAACTGAAGAAATGGCTGGATACAGAGCCGACGATGACTACGACTACCTCTTCAAGGTGGTCTTGATTGGGGATTCCGGTGTGGGCAAGTCCAATCTGCTCTCTAGGTTCACTAAGAACGAGTTCAACCTGGAGTCCAAATCCACCATTGGCGTTGAATTCGCCACCAGGACCTTAACCGTTGACGGCAAAGTCATCAAGGCTCAGATTTGGGACACTGCTGGCCAAGAAAGGTCCTCTCTTTTCTTCTTCTTCCATGGATTTCCCCATCTGGGTCTTGCTACTTTTCGATTTTATTTTCTGGGTTTGTGAATTTTTTTATGCTGGATTGGTAGGTTTTGTGCTTTGGTGAAGTTTAAATTGTGGGGTTTGGTGAAAGTTTGGATAGATTTGGGTGTCTATTGTTTCATGCAGTTTATGTTTAGCTCAGATTTGTTGAATTTTGGTTTAGTTTGTGTGTTTAGGAAGATTTGGGTGGTTTGTTTTGGTTTGCTTGATCTTTGAATAGTAGGTGGGTTTTAGATCTTGGCTGGTTGGGATCCACCCGTAATAAAGGAAGAAGATAAGCTAACTGTGGTAGTGCTGGTTTTTCTTCTTGGGCATGTGCCGCTGTCAAGTGCCCGATTTTCGAGACTGAGATCAGTGAGATTCCTGATTCAGCTGTGGTAGATCTCCTTAAATTCCTTCTATTTGTGGACTGAGATCTTAAATTTAGTCACTAAGTGTCATTCCTTAATTACTAAACATAATGAGAATGCTTTATAGTGAAGCTTCTGACAAGCCTTTAAATTAACTAAATGCCAACGAACAAGCGGTTAGCACAATATTTAAACATTGTCTAGCAGTCTAGTGTAAGTTTTTACAAAAAACCATCAGTAAATATAGCAAAGAAAAAAAGAGAAGAAAGGACATGGATTTATCCACAACCAAATATAGAACATTCGAAAATTGACCTCGCCTCTTTCCTTTATAGATATAGTGCTGGAGCATTGTACTAATAGCTTCCCCTTTAGTTACCCTTGAGTTATAACTTACTTGCCAAAGATTATCTTCTTAAATGCTGGATAGGAGTTTATGGTGGTGGTTAGAACTAGCATTACATTAACAGGGTGCGCTTTAAGGGTTGACATGGAATGGAAAATAGAACGAAGGGGACCAAGCCAAATTAGCTTCTGTTGTGTCCAGATATATTTTGACAGTGAGAATCCAGGGACTAAAAATGCTTAGAAAAATAGTGGTTGTCGGGTGTTGTTTTCTTTTGAGATTTTCCATGTGATCCTTTAGGCGTGGTTGTTGTTGTTAACTAATAACTAGTTGAGAGGAAATAGTGGTTATGTTTGAGACTCTAAGGGAATCAATTATAAAAAACATAATCAATTTCATATTTTCGTAGTAAGTTCTAAGTGGTTTAACAGCGGTAAGTCAGCCCATATTAATGAGAACTTGTTATATGACTGAAATTTGATGCAGTGCAAGGACTATTGCTCATTATGCTTATTTGCTTCTTGTTATGAGTTTCACTTTGTTTACATTTCATCCGGTGGTTATGGAGGCTCAGCTCATAAGATATATCAGAAAAGGAAAGCTATAAGCTGATAAATATATGCTTTCTGGTCATCAAAAGCTAAAAGCTAATTTATATCTTTTGAAAACATAGAGCATCATTATGTTAATCAAATTACTGTTGCTAGTCTATGGCTGATAGATTGTCCAGAATGCTCCATTACAATGACGGGAACTAAGTTCAGGCTTATGATTCCTACTAGTGAATTGTGGCTTGTAATCAATTTTTGGCAAAATACCTTCCCACTTGCTTTTGAAGTCTGTTATGACATTTTCTGTTAGTGATGCCTTTCTACTTATTTTTTATGCTCAAGTCTTCCCCCTTGGTTTTATAGGTATCGTGCCATCACTAGTGCGTACTATCGCGGGGCTGTGGGTGCACTCCTTGTGTACGATGTCACTCGCCATGCGACATTTGAGAATGTTGACAGATGGCTGAAAGAATTGAGGAACCACACCGATTCCAACATTGTTGTGATGCTTGTTGGGAACAAATCAGATCTGCGCCACCTTGTAGCCGTCTCAACTGAAGATGGGAAGTCCTACGCCGAGAAGGAATCACTCTACTTCATGGAAACATCTGCACTGGAAGCAAAGAATGTGGAAAACTCCTTCGCTGAAGTTCTGACTCAAATATACCATGTTGTGAGCAAGAAGGCAGTCGAAGGGGCAGAAAACGGAACTTCATCAGTCCCAGCACAAGGAGAGAAAATAAATATAAAGGATGATGTGTCCGCCTTGAAGAGAGTCGGGTGCTGCTCAAGCTAGGCCTGGTAAACAAAACTTGATTGAATGAATATTGCTTCGATGTGCTGTGTAATATTTTGCAGAGGGACACAAACTAGAGAATACCGGAACACGAAATTTTTACTGAGTAAGTTAGCTTGTGTTATCCTCAATTAGTAAAACATTTCAGCACGATCTATGACTTTAAATTTGTTATTAGCAATGATATATTTGTTAAAGTTCAATATCGGAATTCAATCAGCCTCGCTTTTGAACGAGTAAAACTTCCTTATCATTGCAACACATTGTCATGAGGTAGCGTCTGAGAGTTTCGAGTTCAGAACGCTGAAGTTTATGGTCTGTCCTGAGATGAATTTCGAGCCCCCGGTGCGGGTCTTGTCTTGCATTTTTAACTACACTCTACATTATGCACAATTACCCCACGACTCCCATCCGTTACTGATAACTGAACCTGTCATAAAGGTTATGAATGTCGATTTCGTTGCTAATTACTTTAAAACTCGAAACTTATTATTTTTTTGGAAAATAAAACTCGAAACTTTGAACCTTGGACTTGAGTTCCAAACTTAGAACTTTGACATGACGGGACCTTGAAATCAAACCTCAACATAAGACCTTACATCCCGAGATGTGAGAATTTTAGCTGAGACCGGATGGATATCATTTTGTGTTTGTTTTTCTTTTCACATGACACATCTTACGGTGATAAAGATAGACACAAAGTTATATACATTCGGTTGCACTTAAGATTTTGCCGTATAATATTACGAGGAGTCAGATTGTACCTAAGTTTACACATAATTACAGTTTGAATAAAACTAGTTGTTAAATATCAAGTAGTTTAATTTAATCACAAGGTGTTTACAAAGCTTAAACAAGGACTTAGCCCAACGCCCCATCACTCTTAAACCTCCACCCCCCCCCCCCCC
>JADOBS010303264.1:0-17544 GCA_015708375.1 Cydonia oblonga
CTGATCGGAGTAAGCTGTCAAAGAGGCATGGCGCGACTTCTGTAGGCCAGGTGGTTATCTATAAATATGATTTCCTTTACTTAAGGGTTTCTTTGTCAATATTGATAAATATTCTTGACATCTAATAACTAGAACATAACAGTACAGGGAGATGGGCTATCTACCCCAGGCAATGGTGAACTACTTGGCACTGTTAGGCTGGGGTGATGGCACTGAAAATGAATTCTTCACCCTTGAGAAGCTTGGTTAGTGTTTTTCTTTTAATTGTCGCTTTGTCACTCTCTTGCTCTATATCATGCTCTCCTCAGAAATCTCCTGCTCACGTTCTGCATGTGTTTAAATATCCTTGTGTTTTGTTTGACTAATTTCTTACTTAAATATTTTCATGAAATTTATAGTTGAGAAATTTTCAATTGGTCGCGTCAACAAAAGTGGTGCTATTTTTGACTCGACCAAATTAAGGTAATTTTGGCTTTTAATCTACTATATGCCGAGAATATTGCTAATTATTGCTTCTACCTAGCATTCTGAGGAGCAGATTGAATGAACATTTTGCAGTTGCATGGTTGTTTTGCGTTGTATACCACATCTAGATTTTGATTTTTATAATTTTCATGTGGATTGTGTCTTTGAGAATTTAGGTTGCTTATTGAATTCTTGAATTAATTGCATTGCTGAAGAACTGACATTTCTTGTTTATACTTTCTCTTAACCTATGCGTACAAACTAAAGGTGGATGAATGGTCAACACTTAAGAGCACTTCCTTCGGAGGAGTTGACAAAGCTTATTGGCGAGCAGTGGAAAAGTACTGGCCTCCTTACAGAATCACGGGGCCCATTTGTTGAAGTAAGACTCATTCATTCCACATTTTCATCTTGCTGTTCATTTTTTGTTTCCAAGATTTGTTCTTCCGCATTGCTGTAGATGGTACTTCTCTTACGAACAGAATTGTTTGTGGTTTACGATTTTTAGAATAGGTCTGCTGTATTGAGATAGTTCTGTTGCAAAGAAGCGGATGCATATGCCTCTAGGGGAGGCTCTCTACTTTCTGATGATTTCTTATTAGTTGAAACTCTCCTTAAATGAAAAGGCGTTGACTGCTTTTCTTATGCCTTCAGTGTGATTTCTCTTGTCATATTCTATATTCATGAAAAGTGAAGCATGTGTGCACTTTGTAATTTTGCAGGAGGCAGTAGAGCTGCTCAAGGATGGGATCGATTTAACACCAGATTCAGATAAAGCCCTCTCCAACTTGTTATCTTATCCCTTACATGACACTTTATCCAGGCGAGTTTTAATTGCACTTAAACTCTGGCTTTATGTTTTTAACATTCTGTTTCTTGCTGGAAAATTAACTTTTGAATTGGTACTGTGAGAGTTTCATAAGCATTTAAGAGAGGTTGATATAATTTTCTCTAATTGAATATTAAAAAAATACTTGCCTACTTGTCAACTTTGATATGCTTTTCCGCACTTTTCGGATAACCATTGATTTCCCTATTGGATGGTAGTTTTGGAAATTATGTTTTGAATTGAGTGAAAATGACTTTGAGTGTTCTATATGAAATATTGGCATGCAAGCAACGGCTGAGGATTTTTGAAGTCTACTTTTGGGTTTATGATCAATAGTGGACATCGCTCTTTGGAATCTAGTTTGGCTAGGCCATATTGTATCTTGTATAAGATTGTGCTCTCACTCAGATGGGAAAAGATATGAATTTATTTCAACGGAAGGGTGGAATGTTCCTATATCCAAGGTTTCATTTAGGTTATACCACTTCTAGTTGTATAATGATGGCTTGCTGTTCATCATATTTGGTTTTCTTGTAACTTGTAAGTTATGTTTGATGTTAAACCGGGGATGGTTGTTGGCTGCTGATGTTAACAGAGTGTTGTATGATAACTATGATTTTGTCTGTCCTGGATGCAGTGTTGAAGCCAAACCAGTATTAGAAGACAAACTTTCTGAGTTTGCTGCCAGTTTTATGGCTGCTTATGACAGCGGTGAGCTCATTGCTGCACTTGAAGAAGGCCATGCTGGTTGGCAAAAGTGGGTTAAGAGCTTTGGCAAAGCACTTAAGCGCAAGGTGACCTCCTTTTTTTAACATTTTCTTTAACCTTAGTAAACAATTTTCCATTTCTGGAAAATAAAATGGAAAATAAACTGAAAGTTTTGCTCATTTGAAATTCTAATCACAGGGAAAATCACTGTTTATGCCTCTCCGAGTGCTGTTAACAGGAAAGTTCCATGGCCCAGATATGGGGACTAGCGTGCTTTTACTGCACAAAGCGGGAAAGTCTGGTATTATTGCACCTCAAGCTGGGTTTGTGACAATAGATGAAAGGTTCACAATATTGAGAGAAGTTGACTGGGAAGCATTAATCAAGGATCAGCCTCAACTGGAGACTGCCACCATTGTATCAAACTGAGAGTCCGCAGTTTTCACCGGCTTTTTTTTTCTTTGGCTTCAAAAGAGGGTAACTGTCGCATTCCTATTGTTAAGAAAAACACGAAATCTTTACCCAGTTACATGAATTCCACCCACATCTGGGTGTTTCAGTGATTGCTATGAGTCTTATGACAAGTACGTTGGTTGTAACATAGACAATGTAGAAAAGCCAGACTTAAATAGAGTTGTACTCGAGGTCGTCTCCTTGGTCGTGTGTTTGCTCCACATTGAATCATGTCTTTATTTTCCTAAGAAATTTGGCGGGATGATGGTTCCAATTTTGCTTGGTTTTCACTTTTTATCAGTTTCAGTGACTCTGTTAGGAAAGGATAGCGTCTTCAACCCGTATCAGCACGATTCGGCAAAGCCACAAAGCGCTTTACAGATCTGATGGAGCGATGTCTCCTCGTGTATGTGCTTGATTTCCATCGTGTTTTATATTTGTGAAACAAGTACTGTACCAAGAGCTGCATAAAAAAAGGATCTAAACACATGAATTATAGAGAAAAAGCTTAATCTACTGCTGGATAACTTTCAATTTTTTGAATTTGAAAACATGTTCACTTGCCCAAGTTACGAGATTGAAAGTTGCCCAGAACATAAAAATCTGCTTAGAAATGACTTAAAACAACAACAAAGTCTTATTTCTCTTATTTCACTAGGTGGGGTCGACTGTATGAATGCTAAAACGTCACAACGCTCGATTTTGCACTAAAACTAGGGATCTTGGTACGTATACTCTTCAGACTCCAAGCCTCTCTCTCCTGTCCCATTAGTAACTAGCCGGTAAAATCTTTGGCTACTATGAGTCCCCAGCAAGGTGTCCGAGCCCGCACCAAAACCCTTGGATTTGTTCGGTGTCGAGGCTCCATAGTTTCCGGCCAACCTATGAGCTTTGATGCAGGTACCTACATGGTTCTAAGTAAAATTATAAAATCTAACCATTCTCTTGACCATCCAATATCTTGAAATGAAATTTGGGCCAAGAGACATGGAATAATCCCCTTCATGGAGAAAGAAAAAAAATTTGTGAACGGACAGTTACATCCGTCACATGTACCACATGAAATTTTACATCACGTGATTTTTTTAAGTGTACAAATTTAATCTTTCTATCAATTTTACAGTTTAACAAAATATTAAGTACTAATGTGGCATAGGTTTGATCCACAATTTAAGCACTCGTTTACCATTTGTTTCAATGTTTAGTATTTTTATTCTTTAACTTTGTTAATCCTTTTACGAAATTGATAGTAAATGTGTGCTTAAAATACTGGTTCAGTCTATGCCACATCAACATTTTACGTCTAATTAAACAGTAAAATTATCGATGATGTTAAATTGGTGCAACCAAAAATCATGTGGTGTAATGGGCAAAAATTCATTTTACAAGTAACTCCGAAATCTTATGGTGCAAAATGCAATTAGCTCAATTTACAGGAGATATTTTTGGATGAAACCAAAGCATTGTTCAGCATGAAACGGCAGTTAGTTTTTGTTTATTGGGTTAAAATTAAATGGGCCAATCCTGCTAAAGCTGTCTGACAGATAATGACCATAGATTGTGGGGTGGAAGATGAAGAAAAGGAGCCGCCTAATCGATGAGATATCTATGGTCTCAGGAACATCTTCTTGACCGTTGGATTGGTTTTAATGAAATTGTGTGATTGAGATTAAAATACAGGCCACAGAATCTCAACCACATGATTTCATTAAAGTCAAATCCAACGGTCAAGAGGGTGTCCCCATTTTTTTAGAAAATTAGGGATCCCTCTTGTGAAAGGTTTCCTCTATGGTCCACCCACCGGTAAGGATCAGATGAATTCTAATCAATTTACTTTTGGTCCTTTATTTGGATTTTTTTCTGAGGCGATTTTTTAAACATTTGAAACACGATTGCTGAATGTTACTATTTCACTTAAATTACAATTTTATCGTCTATTTTTATTATAACACATGAAATGATACACTACTTGACGTATTACTGATGCAATAAAATTTCTTGCAGTTTTCTTGCAGTGAAATTTTAGAGATTTAAAGAATTTTTGTTGAGGGCATCAAGTGGGGCATTTGGACAGTTCAGTACATGAAAATATTGTCCACATACATCTCAGCACACTCAGCACCTTACAATCTTTGTGTAATATCCACACTTTCAAAAATATTCAAAAAATATATACAAACCTTTAGCAAGTAAGAAATTCTCAAAGAAACAAATTTGTAGAAATTTACAGAAAAACAAAAGCCACATTTCAGCAAGTTCCGTTGTTTCACTTGTGAAATTATAGCTAGCTAGATAGCTCCCACACCAGATAAAGAAAGAAAGAGAGAAAGTAATGGCTTTGGAGAACTGCTTGCAGCTAAGCACAGTGTGCACTACAAGAGTTGGTGCTGCTGCACAACGCTGTCATCCATTTTCTTCCATGGGCAAGTTTGTTGTGCCAATTTGTAATGGTTTGAAGAAATCTTCTTTGAAATTCTCTTCATCGTCTTCATCGTTTCCTCATTCCAGCAAATCACAGAAACCCCGCTTCATTTGCAAAGCTCGTGAAGCTCTCAATGAAGGTAACTCTTAACTTTATAAATATAACTTTATTAGTCTTGTAATTTCTGCGTAGCTATATATATATATATATATGGAACAAATTTAGTATTATATATATATATGTGTGTGTGTGTGAATATGTCGATTAGAAGAGCAAATAGCAACACATTTAGGATAATGGACAATTAGAGGGGTATTGAAAACAACAACAATCACTGATCACTTACGGCTACGCCAAGCCTCCGTTTTGTGAGGGTCGGAGGGGTGGGGAATGTCTATCGTACGCAATCTTACTTTTACTTTGCAAAGAAACTGTTTCCACAACTCAAACCCGTGACCTTTCGGTCACAAAAGAGCAACATTTCCATTGCGCCAAGGCTCGCTCTCAATCATCAATCATTACAAAAAGAAATTTGTTGTACTTTCTTTCTTGTAGTTGATTTGCAATGTTCGACTACACGAAATTCTTTAGTGTATACAGTTCATGTGTCGACTCGTGTTGGTCATTGACCAATTATTTTAATAAGGATGTATACACTCATCGCACAAGAATTTTTCATTTGCTACACATCTAGATGTTCTTCACTTAAGTTCAACTATTTGTATACAAGTCCAAACCAATCCCCAAATTACTATTGGGAGAAAAGAAAATGCTGATTTGCCATATATATATAGTACAAAGAGCATGCATATATAAATGGAATTAGTGAGTTGACTGAAATATGCAAGCTTTGCATGCAGTTCAAGTGGTGAATGATTCAAGTTGGAGTACTCTTGTGATTGCAAGTGAGAACCCAGTTCTGGTGGAGTTTTGGGCACCGTGGTGTGGACCGTGCCGGATGATTGCGCCGGTGATCGATGAACTGGCAAAGGAGTATGCCGGGAAGATATCTTGTTTCAAGCTCAACACAGATGAGAGCCCCAACACTGCCACTCAGTACGGTATAAGGAGCATACCAACTGTGCTATTCTTCAAGAACGGGGAGAAGAAAGAGAGCGTTATTGGTGCAGTGCCAAAGTCCACATTGTCTGCGACCATTGAAAAATATGTGGATCTTTAATCAAATCATGTATATAATAATAGACTTCCATTCTTGTGCTCATGAAGCTATTCTTCTTAATCTTAACTTCTCCCTTCGAATTATTTATATAATTTCCATTGTTATTGTATGCAAGTTTTTCCCACAAATATTCTCTTATGTGAAAATTCTAACTTTAAACAAAATATTGCGGGTGGTGTTATTGACAATCTAAAATAGTCGACCCGCTCTTTGATGAAGAAACTTAGGAGAGAAAATAAAACTTTGGAAATTATTTGCAAAATGATTTTTGAGAATCCCAATAACAACTTCCAAAATTAAAGGTGATTAGCAGTCTTAGTTGTACTAACCACTTCCGAGTGAGAGGAATTTAGAACTTTATACATTAGGAAAAGTATGCATTACTAGATTAAGAGATAGCTAGTAGATACATAGTTAATCAAAGTTAAAGAAGCAAAAACTCCGTAAACACTTCGAAAAACGTTAGTATTAAGTTTATGTTTATTGTTATAGTAATTTCTAGATTTGGAGCTCGCTTGTTTACCATTTCGTTTTAGTTCTTATTGTCTTAAGAGATAAAGAGAAAATATGTGGGTGAAATTGGTCTATACAGAGTAGTTGAGGAATGATGCACAACTAATGTAGAAAATATACACAAACTGAAAACTAAACTCCCAAAACGAAACTATTACTTTCATTTTGCTTTGTTTTCACTTTCACAATTTTATTTTCATTCATTCTTGCCTCTTCCTAAATTGAGATCCTCCCCGGATCTTTGTGTCCGAAGCCGGTAGTTCCGAAGATCTAGAACACTTATTTTAAATTTAAACCCGGTAGTCCTCATTAGGCGATTACACTGGCCCATCTCGCACAAACCAAGAGTCCAGATCTCTCTTCTCTTCAACAACTCGAATCTCAGGACTTAGCTCTGTACAAAGATCCAAAGAGGATGTCCTGATATTCACTGCCACCAATACTCGTGATATTCATTGCCCTATCACTCAAAGCAGGTCAACGAACGAACTTACATGTAACCAAATCCAAGAAAAGCCTAAAAATACACTTTCATAGCGAAACCCCAGCTCCCATCTGAAATTTGGACGAATAGGTCAGAAATACAATTCTAGGGTTGGAAGAAAAGATCAACAGCCAAGTAGAAATCATTTGCACTCTTTGACCTCCTCTACTCAAAAGGAAGGAAAAAAAAAACAAAAAATTTTTCACTACGAAAAAACGATGCGTCGTATGCTTACTATGACGATATTTCGAAACGAAAAAAAAAAAATGAAGTACATTCAAAACCACAAGAACATGAGCCTCATCAACCACAACCACAACCAGCCACCAAATTTCCTTCTTTTATATATAAATAACAGATTAGTACACAGTGGGAGCGAAAGCCCCTCTCTAACTATTTCATTCAATCGATGCGCTGCCATCTTAGACGAGGCCGGAGGCCAACTCCTGCCATTTCTCACGCGGCGCAAGCACAAGCGGCTAAATCAAGAACCGGTGAAACGAGCCATCAACATGATCAATGGAGCCTTTCAAGGAGAATGTTTCCAATCAAATTGAAGATTATTAAAGCCGTTCACCGCTCCAAGCCCACTGAGTAACTGGTTCCCCAGATCCTGTTGTTGATGATGCATACTTTGTTCTCGAGCCATTGATGCCATTCCGACCCTTCCATTCATAACAGAATTATTTCCCATTGCTGCTCTTATTCCATTCGCCATGGAAGGCTGCTGACCTAGTCCGCCACCCATACTCCCAAATCCAGCACCCCCAATTCCTGAGTTATTGTTAGTCATGCCATTCAATCCTGTGTTGTTGCTTGTTGACAAAATCCCATTCATGTTTTTCACATCGTTGCCCAAAGAACCAGCACCAACCATACTACCTGGGCCGCTAAGCTGGTTGGACATCATCATTTCCTGTATAAATTTATGGACAGAGCTCTGGGAATCACTTGGATCAGCCTCGCCCGAAAGGGTTGGCTGTTGCATGGATATATTTGCTGGTGAATTTGCTGCACCCATGTGATTGACAGCTGTCATGACACCTTGAGACGTTTGAGAGGGATTATTTGATGAGGGTGTTGGTGACTGGAATGGAGAAGGGTTTGGTTGTGTTTGTGGGATTGTACTAGAAGAACCAGGGGATGGAATCTGAACAGAACTTCCTCCATAGGGACTGTTTGCGTTATTCATAGAACTTTGCTGTCTGGAGTTCATAGAATTCTGATGGAGGAGCCCAACAATGGTGCTTGCAGAAGTAGATGTGGATGCTGTGTTCAGAGCATTATTTACACTAGCAATACCATTACCGGCAGCAATTTGCGTAGCGGCGGCCTGAACAGAGTTTGGATCTCCATTTGAATTCTGGGCGATCGTTTGTTGTTGCTGTTGCTGCTGCTGCTGCATTTGCTCCTCGGACTGTTGTGCTTGACAGTGAAACCCAGATGAAGCACTCGTCCTTCGAGGAAACTTGGCCAAGCTCTCTGAAAGAAAACAATGGCAATGAACTACTGCGATCCAATCCTATACTATGGTAGAGCTGCTAACATATAATGAATTGTAAGTATTGAGCCTAGCGTAATAACTTGTAACACTATAATGAATTGTAACTACCATGTGGCCCACAATATAATTCTTTAAACTGCCATGATATCGTGCAAAGAAACAGTTTTAGGGATTAGAACACAAGTGCAATCATTTAGAGTACATTAACGTATGTCTGTAAACAAATTTTTAAGGTAGCAGGGTACTAAGAAAAAATGGATCACCCCAATCACTATCACATCCACTATCTAGAATCTAGAGCCCAATTAAAGAACCAAGTTTACATCTTGGTCTAAATTGTTAAATGGCAAGGGACCCCCTGGATCCTGATTGAACCAATTCGGATTTTCTGCATTTACTGGAACAAGTTCGGGCTAATTTCATCTAGATTTTACAGTTGCAAGGGCACAAATATTTAGATTCAATAGTCTTTAGCTTTTTCTTCATTTCCTATGTTACAATTTCAAACATTGATATGGGGTATGAAGCATTTGGGAATCTCTTCAAACAAAACTGTGAAGAGTACAGGAAAAATCACTTCTATGCACGCAAAAAATGTATCTTGTAGAAGCTTGGTGATCCAGCAGCAGCCTCATTCACTCGCACAAAGATAAACTGTCAGTCTTCTTTGTGCTCTCTAATCATTGTTGTTCACCAGGACACTCTTTCCTTAACACCCTTCCCCTATCTTGTACAGTTGCAAGCTTTTTCTAGCATAATTTCAGCAAAAAACTTTATATATTTCTTGGCTGCTTTTCTTTCCCCTTATCCGTTCTGAACCTTCTGTTATTCTTAGAAATTGTATTTCATTTTAAGCCTCATGTCCTAAGCAGAATAATTTTGTGAATACCTATTACTGGAGCAAACAAGAAAGAAAAGATCACACTGCTAGGTCGCTTATAACTTTTTACGTTCAGAAACTCAAGATTTTGACTTGTGGGCAGCCTGCATTGTAAATTGAAGGAAAGATAAATTCCTCTATGGTTTGAAGTCCAAGTTACGAGTAGTCTAGGACTACATCACCTCTTCAATTGAGTCAATACTTTAATTTCCAGCAAGCATCCTTCTTGCTTTCCACAAATTTCTCTCATCAAGATTCAACAATCTTATCACATTAAAGTCAGTTTTCGTATGCTAAATCCTTGTTTCTTAAAACCGAACCCAAGTCCAAACATAAGCAGAGTTCTCCCAATCTGTCTTTTGCTTCTAGGCATCAGGTCATTAGTTCTCATACTCTTCTTCCATTTAGTTATGTTTACACTTCCTTTGATATTCCAAGAAATAGAAATAAACTAAGGTATCCTTTGGTGTCTAGGATTGGGTTGTATAACCCACTATATTCAGGGTCTCCGTCGATGGAATGAAAAACTTGTGTCCAACTTGAAGTTAGAAGACGGATTACTTTTTCATGAATCTTGGTCATTCCACTCCCACCCAAAATGGCAGGATCAGAAGGGATGAGTTTCTCATGTTTAATCCCCTTAAAATGAAAAATTATTCACCTCAACCTTCAATATACCTTGAATATAATGTGTTATCCAGTCCAACCCAATCCTAGAGACCAAATGAAAGTATTAAAGCTTAAGCTTTACTGCAAAGCTAAGTACCCAATCTACTCCACTGTAGGCTCATTTGTTATTCTTAAGAAATCTATACATCTTAGTTGCAAAAGTCTTTAAGTTAACTCATTAAATCTTATTAGTGACAAGTAAAATTTTTCTAATTATTTATGTAGCGTTATATCTCCATAAAGTAAAGACTATAAAGATGAATGGAGAACAGAAATTTGTACAATCATAGTAATTTAGTTAACATAGCAAAATCAACTTACCCATAGGTCCAGTCCCTGTCTCTCGGCTGTAATCAATCAAGTCTTTCATACTATTAACTACTTCTGATATCTGCATTACACCCCAAAAAAAAAGAAATATTTAAAATAAAATAAGAAAACATCAAAATGGTCAATCAGGCTACAAGAAACCTCAATTACATGGTTCGCCGAAACAGGACCCCAACTTAGGAACATAATTTGTTTGAAATCTATGATATTACACTTCATGAGGAAGAGACAAGATGTTGGTAATAAATTTTTTTTGAAAAAAAGGAATTTCTGTCACAAGCAGTCCAATTACAAATACATGGCATATCCATAGAAAAGATAGAGTGAATGAGAAAAATCATTCCAAACCCCCCTCTTTTTCCCCCTTTTCCTCATGCATCCATACAAACAAATGAAACTTCATTTTAGGTGGACAATACATCTAACATAGGAAAACATATAATTATTTTAACAGGTTCAACTATCATACAATTTATATCAGGAATATGATCCCTGGGCAGATGCGATGAATACCGAGCAGGTTGGTGCTAAACATTGGCTGTAAAGCACAAACAAATGCTCCAGCACTATATGCAAAATACAAGGTGTATCTCAAAGCCAATGATGATACATAAACTTTGCAGAGATAAAAATAAGAAATTACCTGAAGACACCTTACGTATCGCTTTGTATAACCTAAATCATTTACTAAAGGCACTTCCAAGGTTTTTGCCAACTGCCGTGCTGATGATACAAACCTAAACCAAAATTACACAGGAGGAATTAAACAAATATCATAAATTCTAAACCAACCATATATTTACTTAGACATATGAACTGAAAAGGACAAATCCACCACTGCATAGAACAAAGGTTGAAATGTAGGCGGGTGATTTCTGCACATAGGCTCACTGTATCATTAAGATCTATATGACGAAAACACAATAATTGCATAATTCCTCTGTTGTGTCTCTCCTCATACAAGTTTATTTTTTCCTGAGAAGTCCTATATAAGTAATCAAGAACATACAATTTTGTGACATTTAACAAAATAAATAGATGGGGCAATGTGCAGCATTCATGTTCAAGAAAAGCATCGACTGCTGATGTCTCCACTTGAAATGTGAGACTATTCGTATGAATAAGTGCGTGCACAGAACATGAACTGATAAATAGAGAGATACAGAGCAAAAGAAGGCATAAGGACAATCCAACATTCACTCATCACAAACAAGCCATGAACATCGATTATAGCCAAACTTCTACAAAAGAAAAACCATTTGAAAGCCCAAACCTTGTCAGGCAAAAACACCACTCAAATATTTACAAAATGAGACGGAGAGATTAAGAACCTACATATTACAGTTACTCTGTATCTCTGGAAGAGATATATTGGATGATGTATTTTGAGTAGCAGCCTGGTATTTTTGAGCTGCAGCACCAAGCTGACTAACCTGCATAAGGCAAGAAAACATTAGATATGCAAAGTAGTATATGATTGGTAAATATACTCAAATTAGCTTCACATGCAACAGATAGGGAATGTCAAGAATTTTGCTAGTTTGATAAAATCGAGATTAATTTCCATAAGACATACATAATCCAGACCACTCCAACCTGAATCTCAGACGTTTATAAGTCATTTATATAACACTACTAAATATATACTTATATAGTCAACTTTTTAATCAAATTAGACTCAGACTAGAATTTGAGCAAATGTATTTTGGTATGGTCTAGAAAATTTTCAGCTCCAAAAGTCAGCATAAGTACTATCAGTAAAGCATTCAGCAAAAGCACTATCTGTAAAGAATTTGGCATAAGCACCTACCTTTTCAGTTACATTACACAAAATAACAAATTGACCATGGGTCAACACTTAAGAGGTGCCATGGAGGCTTGAACATCCAATAAATATGCAAAGAAAGAACGGGATTAATAAGAAATGCATACAAGTGAGAGTTACCCATATGATACTTCAAGATATAATCATTAGCCAATTCCAAATCATACAAATCCAAGAAAAGACATTAAGCCAATTCACTGTGGAACACTTGGCTGACAGTGCATCCTAAGAAATGCTCTTTACTTACAAATGCAGTTGCTCCTTGAGCAAATGGTGGAACAGTAATAAGTTTAGAGAATTCAATATTAGTTCTCAATATTTTCACATACAACCAATGTTTTAAAAGGCTCGCCTCAAGGCGCCCTGTGAGGCTGGGCTTGAGGGTTGCGGCCTCTGTTTTGTGGGAGTGGGTGGAAGGTGCCGGAAGGCGTCGCCGGAGCAGCCTAGGCGCGCCTTGCGGGATTTTTTTTTTGAACTCCCAAACCCAAATTTTGGGTAGGGTTTTAACTACCTCATACCTCTATTTTACATATATAATATAATATATGTATATATATGTGTGTATATGTATTTATAATATATAATCATCTTATTTTTTAATATAATATATGTGTATGCTCAGTGTATATATTAAAAAATTTAGGTCGGCTTCGCCTCACGCCTAGGCTGGGCTATCCCTCGGACGCCTCGCCCACGCCTCACGCTTTTAATACATTGCATACAACTAAGTCCTATTTCATCCAAACAATGTACATATCCTTGCACAAAAAGAGGTTGAATAGATGAATTTGGAAGCTTTTCGATTTTCCACATGAAGAGAACAGAAACTCCCTAGTTATGAAATCATAAGGGTAATACAATCCATAAAAAATCAATGTGATTACTTAACCTTGTTCCTAGAATATAATGTCAAGCACAGGATAACCCATCACCTAGTCGTGTTCAATCATTTAAGTGTCCAGTTGTCAATGACTTGACAAGGGTTCTAAATAAATCAGTAATTATATTCTTTGTTTTGAAATATTTCATATAAAGGCTTCTCAAAAAAAATATTTCATATAAAGGAAAAATAAGTTATATTCATAACAATAACGGAGAAAAGAACCCATCAAAAGTAGAAATTTGATAGTAACCTGAGGGATCAGTAATCTTCGAGGGATAAGCTCTTCATGGCGCCTTGCACAAAATTCCCAAGAGCATATCTGCCAAAGGAACAGGACAGACGGTTGATGAATACCTGGTGGTGCGAGAAGGTAAAAGGTGTTATGAAAATAGTATTTTGTCCAACCTTCAGATCTGGAGAGAAAACTATCCGAAGTTGGCCATCCCGAACAACACGAAGTTGCTCAAAAACACTTTCTTGTATTGCTTTAGCATAGTCCAACACAATCTGGCCAGATGAATTATGATACTCGCGCGGCATATCAACATAAAGAAGCTCCTCCAATGTACCACTTTCATACTTGATTTTAAAAAGCCGGGGAAGAACCTCAACAGTCGCTTCTGAAAATTTGATCAGAATAGCTCAGATACCAGTTGTAAAGAGAGAAGAACATGAACAAAGCACCTACATAGAGCATTAAAAGTAACACTAGCATCTATCCAACCAAGATATGACATTGATAGGCACAAAAGATAGTATTTAAAAGAGATTGCATAACGTACCAAAGCCACGCCCAGGCTTGCGATTGCATATTTCACAGTGCCATACATCCTGCAAAATATGGCAAATATTCTCATGAATGTCTAATAGCTCAAGATTCATATAACACCAACCGAAAGTGTATTTTGAATAACGTAACAGCTACTATGACATTGAGGACACTGTCCTCAAATAAAGTGATCTCAAAATGAGATGTGGATACTAATATCCATGCCGCATGTATTTTGCAATTAACCTCATTTTACTAATACAGATACCAAACATAGATGGGGTTCACCAGATTACTATATCCTAGATACAGACCTGAGGAAAAACGCCAGTTGTTTGTCGGCCAGTTCCATACATAGAAACGCACCACTTCTTCTTCGCATGGGGTACAAAATATTCAGCAACAAATTTTCTCCAGAATTCAATGTTGTTGTCCTATATAAAAAGGCAGGCATCATCACTAACTATATCAATCATCCAAAAAGACCAACAAATTAGGCATCGGGGTATCTTACTTCAGGCCTGTGCTGTTGCTGATACATATAATGTGTCAAACGCCGAGCACACATTCCAGGCTCATATACTGGTTTTGCAGGAGATCTCATAGGCAGATTCTGCTGCGGAAACTGCTGCTGTAACTGGGGGCGTTGTTGAGGCATTGCTTTCAAGAATTGCTGCTGCTGGTGTTGTTGCTGTTGCTGGTTATGTTGCTGTTGTAACTGCAATAATCTCTGCTGATGCATGATGTTCATCTGGGCAGCTGCATTCTGAGAAGACTGCCTTGACATGTGGAGGAGCTGTTGTTGCTGTTGTTGATGTTGTTGCTGTTGTTGCTGCTGTTGATGCAAAAACAATGACTGATCAGATTGCTGCGGTTCCAATTTTACAGGTGGCAAGCTTCTCATAGTTTGAAGTTGGTGGGGTTCCATTTTCATCGGACCAAGACTCCTCAAAGACTGCAACTGCTGCTGTTGCTGCTGCTGTCCATGTTGATCATTTGTCAATTGGGGCTCTAACTTTACCGACCCAACACGAGCTAAGCCTCCTCGAATAGCCTGAAATTGATGCTGCTGCTGCTGTGTATTGTGAGGGGCAGAGAACTGTTGCATTGGCTGCTGACCATGCTGGAAATGCTGTGATTCAAGTTGCTGCTGCTGTTGTTCCGTCAACAGTTGGTTACCAGAAGGGTTTGAAAATTGTTGCCCTTGCCCTTGCCCTTGACCTTGACCTTGACCATGACCAGACGTACCGGGATTAGCCATGTTTGATGCACCGTATGATGAAGAAGGTGCATTGAAACCCATTCCATTGCCAACACCAGAAAGTGGATCAGATTCAGCACCAGTATCGATACCTCCACGTTGGTTGCTACCAGGACCAGAATGCCCCGGATTCGAAATTCCATTTCCATACGACTGATTAAGGAGAGAAGACACATTGGCTACATTGCCAAGCATATTACCATATTGAGTTCGTGGTGAGGCAAGCGAGGGAAAAGCCGACTGGGAACCTTGACCTCCCAACATTCCAGAATTTGAACGCAAAAGTGAAGGCGAAACAGACTGGGCACCACCAATTGGAGTGGGCGGCCCCGAAGGTACCATATTTCCAAAATCACAAACTAGAAATACTTGGTGAAAGTACTAAATCTATCTAAAACAATGTGAATTCCACAAGCCTAGATTACATAACAAGATGCAAAAACTCGGGTATGGAGCTCAACTCTGAAAGCATTGTACCCCTACATCCAAGGCCACAGGCTTTATTGTGCACCAACAGAAAAGGCTAAGCATTGTGTCTTGGGCACGCCGTGCTCAGTTTTACCAAACACGGGCCAAATAAAAAAGAAACCAATTACCAATGAACAGGCTCTAATTCTGAACATTCTACGATCTCACTATCTTCACCAAGAAAGCAGTCTCCGACCGGCTTCCACATGAATCTTTGTTTATTACACGAACTTTCAGATCCACCATAACCTCAGCCTTTGTAATAACAAACAAATCGAACTCTCTGCCAAAAACAGAGTAGAAATCTCAAAACTTGTCACCCTATCAACCAAAACCACCGCCAATCAAAAGCCTGAAATGAACCAAATCACCAAAATTCACGAATTGAAAAAATCCCACAAAATGAACAAAATTTGAACGCAACCCAATTAAAACTATCCCCACAAGCTAAACCCAAATTCCACACCCAAAACCCCAAAACTAATCTCAAGATTTCCAAAGTTTGCAAAACTAAACCAGTAATAGTAATGAAAATGCCAAAACGGTAGGCTAAAACAGCATCGATCGGACCCAAAGCCCCCCAAATCAACCACTTCAACCAGTGAATAAAAATCAGAAAATAAACAAACAAAAAAACACACACAAGAAATAGTAGATTGTACTCACCAGTAGAACTTCGAACGGTAAGACAGAAGGAAACAGAGAGACTTCCCAAAAACCCACAAAGATTCTAATGCATAAAACCTTGAATTTTGATTATTCACTGAGTTCGCCTTCAATTTTATTTGAATTGAGTGGGGATTCTGTTCCCCTTTTTAGGGTTCCGTTTTCTCCCAGTCGGGTCTGTGTGTTGCCTGCTCTGAGCACAAGTCCTGTCTTCGGTGGTTCAGCTTTACTGGGAGATTAGAGAGTTGTAGAGGGAGAAAGAGTTCGTAGAGAGAGAAACAGATGGGGGAGAGAGAGTCTCTGTGTCCTTGCGGACGTCAAAATTGTATTCGATTCGATTGAATTTTCTTCATTCTTCACCTTTTTCTCTTTCTTCTTCTCTCTTCTTTTCTCCTCCTTTTTCTCTCTCTCTTCTGAAACCAAGTCAAATGCTATCCTCTACCACTCTCCTCTCCAACTTTCTTATGTTATGCCATGCCTATGTATATAGATACACAGAACATACATGCATGTATCCATGTATCATGTCATACCATCTCATTATGATCATCATCATTGTCATGATACATGATCCACTACATCTATTTAATTATTAAATGACACTCTTTGCTGCCTTATTTACGAAGTTGCCAAATTCTAAATGTTTAATACAATTAGGATTTTATCACAAATTAACCGAGCTCCTTATTTTGCTCATTCAAATTCATAACTTGTCAATTTCGTCTTGAGATTCGGTGTAGCACATTAATTTGGTCATTCTGTTAAGATTCCGACAATATTGTATTAATGTCCTGACATGGCAAGCATACAGGACCCACAAGTCCAATAAGATATTGTCGCATTTATTATAACAAAAAATAAATTTATAAAAAGTGTTGTAAAATTTTCGAAAATACTAATAACAAATTTTTTTTTTAAGGATAATACTAGGAAGATCAAAATTTTAAACCAAATTTTGCAAACCAAATGTATCACCAATAGAAAAAAAAGCACGTTAATCAATGTTTAAGTCATAATCCATATAATTTTATTTACAAAATTTGGTTTAGAGATTATCTTTCTTTTAAATAATAACTAGCATTTGACTACACACTTTGTGTGTATGAACACTGTTGATGCACAAAATCAGCGAGGACTTTGGTACAACAGAAAGTATCAAGTTTGTGACCTTCACTAGATTGTTCTGGTCACTGGTGTAGGTAAGTATGTAAATGGACAGAGACAGGGAAGCAAAC
>JADOBS010303265.1:0-17554 GCA_015708375.1 Cydonia oblonga
ATATATATATATATATATTGCACTTTAAGCGGCTTAGATTCACTCGTTAAATTATTTTGAATTTTGTTATTGTCTATGCGACTCGACAATGATGGCAATCCTCAGCACTGACGATGAGAAATTGCAGCAATAGTCCAACTAAGGGTTGGTTTGTGAGTGTTTTTAAAATGACTGAAAGTGAATTTCACCTGAAATTGATTATAAGTTTCAAAAGCACTTTTAAGTGCTTTTTGAAAGAAGCACAACATATGCGCTTCTTGCAAAAAGCATTTAGAATACTTTTTCAGAATCCACTTGGACTTGAGGAATGTTGTCAAAAACATTTTCACCAATGGCGCTTTCGGTTATTTTACAAGCACATCCAAACAATTCATAAATCAAGGTGGTTACAAAGATATCCTTGATGAATTTTAGGTGTCCGGAGGCCGGCAGAAGGTCCCAGTTCATCGTGTCCGCATGCTATGTTTTGGGACTAGAGTGCGATGCATCTATGCAAAACTGTCGAGAAGGGCAAAATCTGCACTCTAGCAAGACATCAAGAGCTCGTCGAAGCTAAAACATTCATGGAAGAGAACTGAAGGATTTGTCTGGCTCTCAAATTACGGTACATATTGAACAATGTAAAACATTCTACAGAAAACTAAGTTGCCTCTTTGCGTAATCGCCTAGCTACCAACAGAACTACGCTGTGTATTCAAATATTTACAACTACTCAAACACTCAACAAGTACAAGCTGTTTTACGTACAACGATGAGCGATCCCCACATGGTAAAATGTTAGAATCATTGCACGATTCGATTTGTGGAGGCAGCCTTGGAAAAGTCGATGACCCTGTACCGATCTTAATATTCATGAAGACTTGTTTTATGCAATTGACGCCCTGTTCATCGTGAATGGAGTCCAAGGGAAGTGAGCAAATAAAACAAAAGGAGTAACTATTCTGTTTAAGCTAAAACAGTAATTGATTCAAGACTCACCATGCTCGTCGACACCTGACAGCTTCTTGACGAACAGCCCTCTTTGGATCATTAAGAGCTTTGGATATTGCTTGTTGTACCTGAATAAAGAGTACGTATAAGAAAAACGCACACACGCACCCAAACTATGAACAAAATGGTAATTTTCATCATGTCAGACAGATCTAATAAGTTGGCAGAAATTTGGCATCCACAGGGGAATGATCTGGCCGCCAATAGATTCTAATGATTAAAAACCAACCAACCTGTGTTCTCATGGGAAAGATTATTGCATAGGGCAGCTCAGACGTTGCAACAAGACATTGAATTGCAGTCTCTCGGACAAGCTTAACAATTAAAAGAAATATACATCAGCCAAAGCATATAAACATCGCTTCTAGCCTGAAATAAAATTTTAAGCGGAAAGTGGGGGTGGCAAACGGAATCTGAAACCCATGGCAGTCAATAATTAGATGCCTGAAATAAATACTGAAACAGAAAAGGTGCGGCCGGACATTAGAGCATAAGCGAGCAACAAAAGATATGTTACCATCATATGCAGGTAGCCAATGAGTCTGGTGAGACAATTAATTAAAATATGTGCATTCTCTACAACAGCTACTTTTCCTGCATGAAGGAAATGAACACCAGAATCAGGTAAAGAGTTAGGTAAACAGAGGCAAGAGGTAAGCAGTCATATCAGGAAAGAAATACGTAACATATTTAACATGGAACTACAGAGACACAGATAAACAAATGGCAAATGTACACACACACAAACAAATGTAACCTGCATTGACGTTGGCATTACCATTTTTATCTGTCAATATTCCAGAAAGAACTAGCAAAAGACTGTATAGCTTGTCTTTATCCAGAATATCCTCACTTAACACGGACAATCCATCCAACAGTATCGGCATGAGCTGCAAAATTTGTGAGGTAATGTCACAGTTCCAAGATATAAAATTCCTTTTTAAGTATAATTAGTTTATAATTTCTACTTTAGTTACCTTCTCTGCTTCACTCAAGATAGCAATTAAAGGGGCATTAGATATAAGGTGTGCAGACGCCCGAACCAGCATAGATCTGAAAAAAAGGGAGTAATTTGGGCATAATTAATAATCGAATGCCATTAATCAGGCCTTCAATCTCTAGCCTTAGGCCATGTGCAATAAGTAATATAGGATGACACTGTATATGTACCTGGATAATGATGAATCGGACTTTATTATCATAGACTGCAAAATAGGCATCACCGAAGAGAAAAACCGCTGTTTGTAGAGTGGCCGTGTTATGGCATGAAATTTTCGGTTCAAACAAACTTCAGAATCACTCATAAGAATGTGAAATGCATCTGCAGCGCTTCTCATCACAGAATGCTGCTCATAACTGTTTTCTAGACCTTGCTGTAACTCAATGGCACGTTTTCTGCCTTCTGACAGTAAGCACTCCAAAAAAATTTTGGTTACATCTTTTACTTTTTCATGACCAAGTAGAAGCAAACCTTTTCCTATCCATGCTAATCCTACTAGGGCACGGACTTGAAGCTGCTTATTGCTCGAAAAACCAAGGCATAGATCAGTAAGACTCACTTTTATGCCATTACTTGTTCCAGATGTCTTTAAAATTCCATTTTCATTGAAACTCCATATATTTGTTCCGAAAATCATATCAATCGCTTCTTCCAGGGCACAGTCATTTGAATTTTCCATTTCCTTGGACTTTGTACCCAATTTATTGATCACAGAACCCAACGCCTGAGCTGCTGGAACACAACCTTTAAGAAGGGTTGTCATAAACAAATGCAATAGCCCTTTCAGATTTGCAATCTGTGTTTTTGGATGCACCGCTATGATTATTGATGCAAATAGGGAAACAATCCATTCATCTCTATGAGAGAATGTGTCTCTCTGTTCAGAAACATGCAATTCTTGAAGTTGGATTGAAGAGGTTGCATCCATGGATTCCTTAAATGGAATGGATATGTTTGATGAAAGAACACTGTAAGCTTTGTCGACCATAATTTTCTGGCTTTCATCTGAACAGCTCCCAACAGCAAGCTTCATTGCCATCATGGCTGCCTCAAGAAGCTCCTGAAATGAAATTAGAAAATATTATTGGATTTCTTAGTATGTAGCATTATAATCTATCTTTTTCAGCAATTACTGACTTCCAGATTAGCAGTGTCAGAAGGAGCTGAAAGAAACTTCTAGCATATTTATTAAACATGGTAATAAGAAATGGTATTTTATAAAAGGAACTCTACTCACTTCTTCCTGGACTTGAATGCTAAAATCTTTACAACTTTCAGTGGCATTCCAAATGTTAATGACAAACCGCAACAGAACTTCCTCAAGACCTCCAGTTTCCTTGATCCTACGCCATTTCAACTTAAAGCTTTGTATCAACAACAAAAAAAGCACAGAAAAGTAAAAAAAAAAATAACAATAAAGAACGAGAAACACATTACACTGGGAGCCCAAACACTTTAGGAATTATATCTCACGAATGCAACACAAGGTCCTCCTCCTATGTGCGAAATTTGAACTTATTTATCACTTTTAAGTGTTATAAAAGAGGAACACAGGTATGAGACGGAGAAGTGAGGTGCAGTTTTGCTTGTGGTGAATAGAGGGTCAATACAGTTTTATAGATTTGCCAATTATGACTCTAAGCTTGTTACAAACGAAAAATGAAATTTATCCATGCAGGTCTAAGTATTCACCACGAATAAGTAAATAGCAAAAGTATGATGGGTCAATAAAGTCAGAAGCAATTAAAAGATACTCTTTAGGAAAGTACTTTCCATATGCCTGGACCATGATCCTACTATAGAATTTGCTAAAGACGCATACTGCCTGAAGCAAACACGAAAGAGGCACAACACAATTCACTTACTGATATCAGTAAGGATTGTCAGTACTCCAATAACTGAGGAAGCCAAGATTTTCCAGGGAAATCCAACAAAACCTCGACATAAACAACTGTTAGCAACGTTATTGACAAGCTACATGATATTTGATTATGGAACGTGATTTTAACAGGATAGAGGGGGCTTCTCTTTTTTACTAGTTTCATCATTCATTATTGTCACCACAATTCTTAAAGCAGTCACAAATGTTCCCAAAAAATGTTCATGAACGCTCGTTTGTATACAAAAAGAAAATGAGAAAATCACTCTTCATATATCTAGAATGAAGTCTACGAATTAGCTTGGCACCAAAAAACAAGGTTATCAAATTTGTGAAATTGCTAGGTTTTGAACTAATGGTTGTTGAACTAATAGCACAACGGGGAAAACTGTTGAAAAACCAAAGAAAAAATTGTCTTAATTTATATATTGATCATTCGGGTAGAAGAAAAACATACCATGGAAGAATCTTATTACAGTAGCATTCCAAAAGTTGAATTGTCCTTTCAGCCGAGTTCAATTTTCCATGGACCTGAGCAACAAAATGCAAAGGAGTATTAAATAAGAAGAGGAGAATTTTTTTGAACACATAGCTTGAAGCAAGGATTGCTCGCCCAAGAATAAATGGAACAAGTAAAATAAACAAAATGAAATGCCCATATTGCTTATATTGCATCCACAAATATAGTATGTTAATCATGGATGAAGCAGACTGGCTACCCCATTAACTTCTATGAACTTTATAAAGGAATAGTTTAAATATGACAAATACAGAATTATAGGTGGAACATACATAATCAGATAACTTGCCAACTATGGCCTCTTCAAGCCCTTGTACAATTTTTAGCATATGATTTAGCCCACTTGCACCAATCTCAGAGACTGTCTCCAGTTTTAGTGGAAAAGGCACATTGAAATCATCATGAGACACCAATGAAAGTGTCTTTTCAACTACAAGGTCTATATAGCTTAGTGCCTTCTCGGACTCGTGATATGCTTCCACAAATGAGCCAATGTGCACTAAAGCCTTCAATGCTAGCTTCCATAGCAATGTCTTGTTGAAATCCACTAATATGATTGACATGAGTTCTGTCAGAATATTCTCAAATATAATTTTTGATATTGGCAAGAAATCTCCAGGGAATGTAGCCAGCATCTGTAAACCCTTGACTGCATATCAACAAAAAGCACAATCAATAAAGTTGGAACTGGCACTAAATCTCATATTTATTCATATAAATCCGTGGTCACTCAATTGGGAGGCAAATCAAATATAAATGAAGAGAAGATATTTTTTCCTTAATTTCTTCTATCCCAATTTTTCCATACCTATAGCTTGTTTGCACAAGATGTAGTGCAGGTTTAGCAGGAAGCAGTTTAATTAATTGAACACTGCGTTGAAGAACATCCTATAATACGTCTTAGTAACCTTGTTAGACCTAGCACAGGCCAAAATAGAAAAGACACAGCATGGAACTGACTTCAAAAGAACAGAGCTTTCAAACACTTCAGTAGATATTCAAGAAACTAGTCATTCTAACACAAGACTTTTTGACACCAGATGATTTGAAAAATGTCAGACGTATGAAGTAACTGAAAAGTTCTTGCCAACAGCCTACAGATCTAACCAAGTTGGTGTAAACAAAAGAGATGGTAGAGTTCTCGAAATGGCACTGGGTTCCCCTAGTCATAACACTACGGTCACTACCTAAGGTGTGCCTAGGTTTACATAACTCAGACTGCAATTATTAACTCATTTCAGTGTATCCATCTTGGTTATCAATAAATTAACCAGATGCAAGTAGATAACAAATACATGTCCACACAAAAAAGCTTTCTACAGCACAAGAAACCTAAAGCATTCACCTGTGAAATAAATCTCTGCACCATGAACTTCATTAAGATATGTGGCCAAGGAAGAACAAAAGGCAATGATTAGTGAATCCGCAAAGCTCTGAAGCATGTAGCAACATGTCGCATGTGTAGTATCAGGCTTCGGAGCTAGGTCTTTGAATCTCATAATTAAATCTCTGCATGCCTCAATGAGTTCCACGGAGAGATAAAGAGCTCCAAAATTAAATCTTTTTGAGGAAAAAGAATTATCATTAAGAGAGCAATCCCCAGATGATTTTGTCACAGAAATCTCAAGAGTGTTCATTAGGCAAGGGAAGAAACTTTCAAACACACTTTTACAGGAAGCAGCAGAAGTCTTTGTTATCTTATAAAGGATACGACCGACTGCGCGTAACCTTTGCTTGCCTTGCAAAGGAATATTATAATTTTCATACCTAGCAACGGAGTTGAAAACTGCATTTATATCTTCATCACGAACAATTAAATTTACAAACATCACCTCATTTTGCATGGTAACCTTTTCTAGAAGCATTAGAGCTTCTGTTGCAACTTCATTCTCTTGAAAGCCAAGACCATACAGTGGTTCTTCAGTAAAGGATATAGCAGGCTTTTCCAAAGAATTACTTATGGCATGTTTCACTGAAATCCAAATAGTTTCAGCATGTTTTACCATTCTGTCAGCTCCATATTTAGCTGTGCAGTGGTTAAGATACTTCAAAGAATCAACCTGCAGGCATACAAGCAAATAGAAAAAGTATAGTTTTCAATGAGGCATTTTGCACCGATCACAGTGAAACTAGTTGCATCTGATACATAAGCATAGAGACATTCAAATTGCACCAAACCTTTGCTAATGGCAGAGATGAAGAAAGTTTCTCAAGAAGCAATGGAATGACAAATGGCTCGAATAAAGGTGTGGAAGACAACGCTGACTGCAGAAAGAAAACATTTGGCTTACTTAGTGTGCAAAAGAAGATATCATATGGGTAGTTGAATACATAAGTAATAAACAGCTTCAAATGTCACGTGGTTTTGTTGTCACGTGGTTTTGGAAATGCAAACATAGAGCTATAAAAGATAAGTTTCTCGTACGCCCATGTACAGTTTTGCTTCTCAATTTTTAAGGTAAGCCTTTAGATAGTTTGAAAAGCTATTGGTTAGAAATAATATAAAGCATCGGGGTGTACACTTTCAACACAGATGGTGAAAATGTTAGACAACTATGCTAACTGAGATGAAGAACTTAAAGACAACAAAACTGTGAATAATTAACTTCACATATGGGAAAATAAACTGCATTGTGCAATTTCCCAACCCAGTAAATTATCCCATGCCAAAGCTACCAGTAAAACCTGGTCAATCATATAAATCAAGTTGCAGGCTTTATGTTTACTTGAGCTCATTTACAATATGAAATACAGGCAAAGGCTGGGTCCTGACTCATTTTTCCCAGCTCACTCAGGTTTTCTCACTCTTTTAATTAATGTGTTTTCAAACTCAAAAATTTCAATTGGTGAGTGCATTGCAGCTACTTTTTTTACACAACATTTGACACACGTTTTTGTGGGGCCCACTTCGTAATGTATTTCAACAATATGAACCATCTATCTTTTAGATCTTCCCTCAAAGATCATGTCAAATAAAAATCACCCAAATCTAAAACCATATGACCGTTGGATTAAGGGTTTAGGTTTTCTTTGTAGAACCATATTCGTCCATCTTCTTCAATACAAATGGTCTTAATGGTTTTGGATTTGTCTAATGTTTTGCAAGGATGATTTGAAAATGATGTTCTAAACGATAAACGATTCGGATGGTTAAAATACATCATGGAGTGGGCCCCACAAAGGCGTAACCCAAAAGTTGTGTAAAAAAAGTGATGTCACGGATCCACCCCCTAGAAGTAATAATAAAAAAAATTAAAAAAAATAAAAAAAGAAGAGGCGGTATTCATAACTGCTTTACAATTCTATTCTGTTCCAGTTACAACTTCCTATAATTATTGTAAAAGTAATAGAGAAAAAGCATTCTCACGTGCACTCAGAGTGCTAGTCCAAGTCAAGCCATAACCAATTTCAAGGAATGATCTCAGCCTTAAAGAACATTGTATATTACTATGGACAAATAGCCATCAGCCAATATCAATTCAATCAGAAATTTCATGTGTCAGCAAGCAATGTCAGGAACAAAAATCAGAAGAAATCATCATAGAAGCTGTAACCCCCTCATAAGATGAACATAACAAAGTTCAGAATCCCAGAGAATTAGTGAGAAATTTAGCAGAAGCGGGGCTGAACCAGTAACAGTGAAAGCATACCAAAAGGAAGAAATAAAAATAAACAAATCATACCATTAGCGCCTTCGAGAGGTCATCTCTTTTCACATCAGAGTCCTCATCTTTCAGCTGGACATTGCATAGAGGGGAGGAAAAACCACACATCACATATCAATGTAATCAAAGAGTACAAGACTGTAAAGAACTGAATGGTAACATATGGCTTATGTAAGTAAACAAGGAGACTTGTCATAAAAATCCTATGCCAAGGGGGGAAAAAGTAACCAAACAGAAAACCTCATCGATGATTATCTTTAAAGGTATACCATTTGATGAGACTGGATCAAGCTACAAATCTAAATGTGGATCATTAAAAATCAACATATAAGAAGGATTATTTTCATTTTAGTTTTGATAAGTTGATTGGTGCACAGAAATGTAAAGGAGTCAATATGGCATGGATGATGGAGGTGTATCATTGCAAGAAACTGACACCGAATAAGTCATGAAACTTTTTTAAAAAATTCAAGCAAAAAGATATCAATATAACCCGAATAATAGTAAAATGAGTCACTTATTAAGGCAACCCACAAAGTATTAACTCTCAGGGACAACATGAAATCTGAATAAGCATCTGACAACCCAATTGTCTCGGCACCTAAGGAGACATCCAAGTTGCACAAACATCTCACTGGTAGAAAAGACTTTAGAATTTTCATGCATAATGTTAAGATTGCAACCAACAGGTAAAACATAAGCTTACATGAGTAAAATGAATGGGAAAGTAACATCCCAATAATGTAAAGAGATCTTCACAAAAACTATCAAGTGAGCCAGATGGGTCTGGATATATTTGCACCAAAGCCTCAACAATAGGAAATGTTAACATTAAGCAATGAGGATCTTTTTCTCCATCCATTGCTTGACAGATCCCATAGAAAAAGGTTTCGCCCTGAACAACAGAGAACAAACTGATCAACATGTAACCAGAATCAGTGCAAAATGACGCATATTACTATTCAGAAAAGACAAAAAAAAAATCAGTTTAAAGCTTCATGCATTTCTGTCTATTTGCATGTGTGTGTGAGATGTTGATAAACAAAACACAAAATGGAAATGTATATATATAATTATATATATACATATTACATATGCAGAGAGAGAAAGAGAGAGAGAGCACGAAATGACCGAAAAGTAACAATGGAATCCCAAACGATAGGCTTTCTTACATTAAAATGAAACGCCTAATTCTTTATGTATTATAAATTTATAATCAACCCGGCTTCAGGTGATAGTATCAGGTATCTTTCTGGTTCCCATACTGATCATCATATATTACTGAAAAGAGACAAAAACAGAAAGACAGAACACAAACAAGTTGAAGAAAGCTAGACAGAAAAAATACCAGTGAAGCAACTTCATTGGGATGACGCACTAAAAGGCATTGCAAAAGCTCAAAGCAAAGCTGCAACAGAATTTGGAGATGGAAGTCATTGGCTATACATTTAATGGCAAGGTTCGCCATTAATTTTTCTTCATCCAATTTCCTAGGCAGTAGGCATTAAGGATGGCATCCACAAATCCTACCTTTCTGTCATGCTGCCCTAAAGCTTGCACCTGTAGGGACTCTACATAAGTTTGAGCAACAACTTTTGCATCACTGGCAGAGACCATTCCAGCACTAGCTTTCCTCCTCAGCAGTGCCAAGCAACCGACAAGTGCACCACGTAAAGCTCTCCAATCTGCCTGATATAAGAATATCACTAATTTACTGTGGACAAAGCAAAAAATACGACGTCTCGAAACAAAGTATCCAGAATAAAAGAGTCAACGCACCAGTCTGTCTGTGAAGAATCCTATCAAGCTATGAATAGTTGCAGTATCTAGTGGTTTTGATGCCAGACCCGTTAGAACTTCTGCCAAAAGAAGGATACCTGAAGAAGGATACCATGTCCCAAGAAGCTTTCAGATTTGGTCTTGGAATTTATCCTTTTCAGTAATAAGAAGAGAAAATAGTGTCTAGGGGAAAAAAATAAAAAAATAAAAAAAAATCTTGCAATCTAGGATTGTCGAGAAACAGTATTTGAGCAACTACAAACAGGTAACATAACTCAAGTATATGGGCAACATAAAAAGAGAACTTATGGTGGAATTGGCATAGATTGTTTACACAACTACTTTAGAAGCACAAGAATGAGAAGACATTTTAGTGTGTCAATAGACGTCTGGCTGTTGAATACACCATTATTGATTTGTTTTGGGTTTTCTTAAACTTTCTAGAGTAAGGGGTATTTTGTGAAAATCTGACTGGATCATGAGTTTTATTTTAATTAATGAGTAAACTTGATATAAGTCCAATTTTGTAAGTCATTACTGGGTTTAGTCCACCTTGTTGAGTTATGTCCATTCGTTGATTATCTACATCAGCTTATTTTTATTATCTTTTTATTAAAGTGTGATAAATGTTATCTCTTATTTATAGGATTATCTTTTACTTAATTTTAGGATTAAATATCGTTTCTCCTGCTCCCAATTTGTATCTCAATTTTTTCTTCTACCTCCATCACAGATTAATTGGGTTACTATTTCAGCAACCCAAGTTTCTTCCTTCTATTTGTATCTCAAATAAAAATTCTCTCTCTTTAAAATCGAGGAACCCCAAGTATTTTGAACATCCTTAAGACTTTTAGAACCACTCCCTAAAACCTGGAATCTGCATCTGCTGCCAGAAAATCTCAGCATCAATATCTTGAAAACCATCCCTTTAGCAGCCTAAACATCCTATTCTAGACCCCCGAGCCCAAAAATAACAATATTTTAGACCTCATAGCCCTTCATATAGCATTTGTTATCAAGAATTCAAATTCTATCCTACACCTCCTAAACTTAGAACAGAAACAACAATCAATACCGATAATTATGAGAGTTAACGAACAAAAAACAATCTAGAGGAACATTACTGGATCCTGAGATCATAAATCCCGTAGCCAAAATAATCAACCCAAAAATCACAACTTATATCCAAAATCAGAAACTATCCACAATTGTATTCTTATCATCTAACCGAATCCCAGCGGCAGAGTCACTTGTGCACAAGAAACAAAATTTATAAATGTCAAAGCTATTACCCTGATACTCATATTTCGATTCTCACAGGAAAATAACATGTCATCTCATTTCAAAAGTTTCAAATGACACAGCAGTTACCTCGAGCACGGATGACATTATCCGTAGTGGTCAAATACATCCCCATCTCTTTCACCTATAAAAAAAATAATAATAATAAAAAATAAAACCGAAACACAACAAAGCACGAAAATTTAACCGTACCAGCACTTCGATAGTTAAAAGGTCATTCTTCACGAGCGTAATGATCGAATTCAAGCTCGCAGCCTGCAATGCAAACACACTTTGAGCTTCAAAACTATCCAGCACTAATCCAAACCAAAGCAAGTAGCAAAATTTGATTAAATTCACAGCACCCAATTGACAAAAAAGACAAAAAGTTTCATAATTTGATTATAATTTCGATTGTTTAACGTTTGATTCCTTAATTTTTACGAAGAGTGAGGAACTCAAAACTAGCAGCGAACTTTTCTTAAAAATTTGAGGAGAAGTTGAGTGGAGCGTGAACCTGCTGGGAAGGAGAGCAAGACGTGTCGACGTACGATTCAATGTGCCGAATCAGTTCGGTCGGTCCGGCCATTGTTGGCGAAATTGAGGTTTCAGGGTTTTAGGGAGTGTTGAAGAAAGGGAAGGGTTTTCTGCGTAGGAGACTCTGGAGTGACCTAAGCACAGATTGTTATTATCAATAGTAAATAAATGGTTCTTTGTGAATAAAACCCAACAAATTAGTGCCACGTAATCCGGTCTAACGATATTCTTCTGCACTTATAAATAAATAATGTATTTTTGCTCACCATCATTTAACGTAGTGTATGCTCACCACACTATTTATCACCGTTAGATGAGTTTAAATTTTGATTTTAGGATCGATTATCGCCAAAAACGATTTTGAACCACATTATTGCTAATCCATATTTTATTCAAATGGTTTTTAACTAAATTTTAGAGAAAAATTGAAAAACTTCATCTCCAATCACACTCCTTATCCATCTTTTAAGATAGGAATTCTTGTAGGAGCTCTTAAATTTGGAGAGTGAAATGAGCTCCTAACATGAACTATTACTATTTTCATGTTATTTTAAAATTTTAAATAAATAAAACCTATTGGTTCGTAATCATTATATAAGTGGAGGGAATTTTTTTATTCAAGTGTCCATTCAGTTGTATAATGACATGTAGAGTATATGCCATGTTTCGGCCATACTTCGAAGAATCTCTTCTAAACTATGAGAGATTTTTCAATATCCTGTAACACAGAGTTGTACGTCATATATCATTATACAAGTGGAGGAATTTTTTTTTATTCAAGAGTCCCTTCACTTGTATAATAATACGAAATATACTTGCATGTGGTCATGGAGACTAGGAGATATTTTTCAATATCCCCGGAATACGAGGCATGCGCCATGTGTCATTATACAAGTGAAGGAAATTTTTTTATTCAAGTGTCACTTCACTTGTATAATGACATATGACGTATGTACCCGTGTTTTGGATACATTGAATAATCTATCCTAGACTAGAGAGTATGATTGGTGTAGAAATTTTCTAAAGAGGTGTTAAAGTAATTTTTTAGTCTTTTTAGCTATAATTTAACCAAAAAAATAGAACGCATGATTGGAGATGTTCTAAATTGGATTTAGGGTTTGAATAAATAAGCTTTCGCTAATTTGATTTTGTTTTTTGTTATTAATTGATAATATAAAAATATCGATGTACTAAAAAAAATGGTATATCCGTGATTTGTTGTTATGTTGTACCAAATTGATTTTGTACAAAATATTAATCAATTTAACAAGACTTCAGTTAAGTCTAGAACTTAGTTAGGTTTGGCTTTCCTTGATCAAACAATGTACTCTTTAATTGTACTATCACGTCAAGCTCAAATTAAGATTAGAACAATGATAGGATGTTGATGAAGATACATGCATTTGCATATTAAAAATTGCATCTTTACGATTACTTCCCCTTTTGGGATCTGATTTTGCATTTATCACATAGGTTGCTGGAGAATTGTTCAACTTTTGCATTTTATCCCTTGATAAGGATTTGCAGGATAGTTGAACTTTAAATTAATAAGGAACATGTATGTTCCACATCATTATTTCCTTACTATGACTTACATCATTAAGTTAATGGCGTTTTCGTTATCCCTCGATGAGATACATTGTTAACTTGGTGTCGGCCATCACATAACGACCCTTTGGCTAGTTGGTTATCGGGTCGGGGTGTGACAAACTCCCTCCTAAAAGTACATATTAAATATATCTTCAGAATAAATACGCTTCGAACTTATTTTCTGATTCCTGGTTCATCAACAACAACACAGAGAGAGAAAGGGCAAACTCAAGTAGCAACCAAAAAGGCTTACAACAAAGATGAATTTCTAATTTTAAATCCACGAAGTCTGCAAAATTACATGTAACAAGCCCTCGTGCTTCTAAAAGATACATACCAGCCACCTTGTACAAGCAAATCATAATTTTCGAAAGATCATGAAACTGTGTCATCAAGAGCCAACTGCTAATCTCCGTCGACAACCTCATCCAATCGGTCAAGAAATCCTTTGTGAGTTGCAGTGTCGTTAAATCGAACCCCATTCATAGAAGCTGCTTCAAACTTTGTCCATAACTCCCGCTTTAGAGTATTCTCACCAGGATGTTTGCCCGCTCGAACAACGCTTTCAGCTTCTTTCCAGATGGGAGTGCTTTCTATCATTGCAAAGCTGCCACCTGCAGGCTCTGACAAAATAAAAATACGAACTATTAGAATCAAAACATGTCCAGTCAATCTGTGTGCTCACAAGTAAAACTAGTAGAGTAAATGATGAGTGGCGAAAATACCATGAAGACAAGATGTCTTGATTGGATGAATGCCTCCTTGACCATCATCTTCTTTTGATACAGAAAAATTGATATGGTTATCTAGAAGACGCCCGGTAATGAGCAATTGGGAATCAGTATCAGCATTGTTCGGAGACTTTTCATCATGCGGATCAAGTAAAACACAAGTTTTTGGAGGCGATATGCACCATTCTGGTGATGATTCAACATGGTTCTTTCTAATTTCTGATTTGAACGGCTGTTGTAGTGCCAACAGCTCTGGATACCTGAAGGCCAGATCCTCAGAAGCTTCACTGCCAGAGGAATCGCTGCAATATGTGAATCCAACAGGAAACGGGGTGGATTTATGAACCCCATGATGACCCTTTGGAGAGGACTCCGAAAAGGGTTCGAGCAGAACACATGATTTAGGAGGAGACATTTTTAGGCATGGAGTCATCACATTCACAACCATGGATCCCCCTTGCTTCGGAAACATTGGCGGAGGAGAAACAAACCCAGACTCGAGATTGCTTCCTGCTTCAGTAGCAATTGAATCAGAAGGCTTAATTGGAGTTGCCTTTGCTGCCACAAGCTCAAGCGAATCATCGTTTGCATCTCCGAAAGTAGCATGAAACTTGGGTATCCTATCAACAGTACACGAAGTCATTCTCCCAAAGACCGATGATCTAGAAGGGACTGGGGGTCTGGATGACAGAGACTTTGATATGGGAAGAGGGGTAAGCTTAAACAGATGTCTCCCTCTTTCTATAGTGCAGTCCGCGCGCCAAGACACAAGGGGAGAAGGAGAGATTAAGGAGTCTTGTGGACTCGCAATGTCTACACTCTCTCCTCCGTCTGCAGCAGACTCCATCGGGTAGGAGAGTGCCTTCTGAAACCTGGGCACCCATGGCTGCAAACAGTTGCATAAATTTGCGTAAAATGCAGATAAAAAAGAAATTCAAAGATGAATCATATAATGGGTAAGAATTTCGCAGACCTTCAAAGACGAAAGCATCTCAGACAAGAAATTCGTGAAGGATTCGACTTCTTTGGTTGCTTTTCCTTGGCATTTAAATGCTTGCACAACCAATTCATCAATCTGCAATCAATTTCAACAAAAATCACACATTCTGACAGATTTACAAAACCCTAAAGAAAGTGCAATTTTCCAAATAAAGACGAAAACTTTAACAATTTTGCTGTAATTTCCACTTCTGATTGTTGAGATCGAGAGAGAAATTGTGTTACCTGGTGCGTTAGGGCAGAGAGATCGGACTGAACGAGCAGGAGGCGATCGAGAGCGTCGTCGTTTTGGTGGTCCTTTTCTTCTTTATCATGTTCTTGGACCCTGACCTTGTGTGCTTCCTTTTCTTTCTTCTTCGCGGTGGCGAATGATTTAGAGAATCTCCCTCCTCCTCCTCCTCCGCCGCCGTGGCGGCCTCCATGGTTGTTCGATATCTCCCTCAGCGCCTTCCTCACTGACCTCCCTTTCTCTTCGTTTTTCGGCATCACTCTCCTGCCGCTCTGTCTCTGTCACTTTCTCCGTTCGAATTTCATCAGTGCCGCTCATTTTTTTGTTTCCTTTTTTTTTTTTGTATATGTATTGGGCTAATCACATTATTTGATCCCGGGCCCAGTCCATTGTACCCAAGCCAACAGGGACATGAACTTTGTCCATGTGTCGATATCTAGCTCTAATAGATCCGATTTATTTGTATAATTAATTCAATGTATTTTGTTGCTGAAGTAATTCAATGTTTTTAGTCCTATGTGAATGTTGATTTGAATTTGATAATTTGTTTGTAACCGTCAATTACGTTTTACCATAGTAGTGAAAAGCATTCAAGTCTATGCACCTTAATGCGGGTTCGATCCTCACTGACTCATATTCCCCCTTAACAATTAACTTCTAACCTATTAACGCTATCGCAACTCAGAATATATAAGAAAAAAAACATGCATAATTTGTTTGTAACCCAATTAGGTTATTTCAAGAAGTGGGCTAAATCACACTATATAACCTCTAACACCTGAAAACCCATAAATGGGAATTGAAAACTGTGGTGGAAAGCCGAAGGGGCTACTAGCCTCGCCACAATTGCTGGTTGGGTAGCTCTGGTGGGCAATCGACGCTTCAAAAGGCAAACTCTCGTCCTAGTTTGGCACCTTAAGGCCTCCTCTAACATTGAAGAGCAAAAGGGTGTGGCGAACTATGTTTTAGTCCTCCAAAATATTATTTTTCGCATAGCTATATGTTTCTCATCTACTGCCTTGCTGATTAGGATATAGCTCTCTTGTTGAAGATGGACTGTGCACATTTACCAGGATAAAAAGTAGCCCTATAACCCTTCATTGGAGCTGATTAGAGTACAGTTCGCTTTGTGTTTGTGGAGCTTATGTATAGCTGCTACCTCTTTGTGTGTGTGTGTGTATATATATACTTTTTAGCGTGTTTTAGCCCTAAAACGTAAGGTCATCTCCAGTTATGATGAAGGGCTAAACTTAGCTCTTTACTACATTTAAGCCCTTAAAAATTTAATAATTTTAAAAAAACACTATAGGCTAATTTTTTTTCGTCTTTAACCATGGAGCTCTAAATTTTTTTTCATATTTACTTGGGATGCACAAGTTCAAGCCGCCCGAGGGGCTTTAGGGCTGCTATAAGTAGCCAGCTTAATTTGGCCATGATTCTTTTTAGTATAGTCATTTTGACTATTGGCAAGAGACGAATTTTACACAAATTCGAGCTAAAAATATCCTATAACTCTTTCCTTGGAGATAGCGTAACTTGTGATATTTAGCGCTCAATGATTATAAATAACTTTTGTATAAGAAAATTAGTGTGAAAAGTTGGTATAGCGAATCGCTTAACCCATAGTTATTTAGTAACGTGGTTACTGCCCATGATCAAAACATTTTGCCATTAGTTTGAAAACATTGTTTAATTTGTCTTTATTTCGTAATAACTCGGGAGTTAATCTCATAGAGATAATAAATCTTTCATAGTGAAACGAAAGAGATTCTAGTGATTGGAAAGGAAAAAACAAGGGATCAATTGAAAATTTTCCAGCTTAGCAAGTGTGAGAAAAGCCTATTGAAAAAAAAAATCATTTTTTGCAGGCACCGACATTCATTCTATTAAGTTATTCTCAATTCTAAAATCTGCCATTATTCCACCAATGATGTTCCCAAATAAAGTAATTAAAGAACGTATAAATGCAATCGGAATCTCAATTTTAAAAAAAAATATCGATATTTTGATTTAATAAAAAACAATCAAACTTATTTCCATACTTGTAAATAAAAAAATTTAGAGAACTTTAACGAAAAGTTTCTAGTACTGTTCATTTTAATGAAAAATCACATTTTTACATTAAAAAGTTAATCCTTGTACTATTCAGTGAATACCCTTTATTTTATCGTTATCATTAAAACTCAAAATTTTCAAAATTTTATCATTAGTTTTCCTAAAAATTTAAGGGGGCGTTTGTTTGCCCTCACTAAGTGGGACTGGACTGGACTGGACTGGACTAGCTGTTAGTCCAATACCATGTTTGTTCCCTGCTGGGACTAACATTAATAAGACTAAAGGGGACTAGCATGGAC
>JADOBS010303266.1:0-17561 GCA_015708375.1 Cydonia oblonga
AGGTTACTTTTGTGGATGAACAAAGTGGAGTGAGGCATGCCGTTAATTCTGCGGTGAGAGCAAAGGTGTTGTTGTCGAAGGGCTGCCAAGGATACTTAACTCATGCGGTACTAAATGATGTTGCTCTGAGTAGTGTGAAAGATGTTAAGGTGGTTAGACATTTTTCTGATGTTTTCCCTGAGGATTTACCTGGATTAACGCCAGACAGAGATGTTGAGTTCACCATTGATTTATTTCCAGGTAACGATATTATATTATAGAATGGCTCCTGCTGAGTTAAGGGAATTGAAAATTTAGTTGCAGGAATTAGTTAATAAAGGTTTCATTCAACCTAGTACGTCACTTTGGGGAGCCCAGTTTTGTTTGTGAGGAAGAAAGACGGGACTTAAGGCTATACGTTGATTATGGACAATTGAATCGGGTAACAATTAAAAACCGTTATCCATTGCTGTGTATTGATGAATTGTTTGATCAGCTTAAAGATGCATATGTGTTTTCAAAAGATTGACTTGAGGTCAGATTATTAACCGTTGAAGATCATCAGTGAGGATGTCCTAAGATTGCTTTCGGGACTCGTTATGGTCATTATGAGTTTGATGAATGAAGTATTCCAGGAATATCTCGACAGGTTTGTTTTTGTTTTCATGGATGATATTCTGGTATACTCTAAGTCGAAAGCAGACCATGTTCGATCTCTTAACTTGGTATTAAAAAGATTGAGGGAACATCGACTGTATGCTAAGTTTAGCAAATACCAATTTCGGTGGAATCAAGTGGCATTTCTGGGACATGTCATATCTGCACAAGGTCTTCAAGTGAATTGGTTTAGCAAGGTGTTATAGACGATTTGTTAAAGATGTTTTAATCATTGCTTTGCCATTAACGAGATTGACGGGGAAAGAGGTTAAGTTTGAGTGGGATGAAAATTGAGAGCAAAGTTTTCAGCAATTGAAGTATTTCTTCACTCGTGCACCTGTGTTAGCACTTCCAAATGATAGCGGTAATTTTGAGGTCTACAGCGACGCTTCTTGAATGGTTTGGGTGGTGTTGATACAGCATGAGATGGATTTTAATCTTAAGCAACGAAGGTGGGTTGAGTTGCTTAGTGATTGTGATTGCACGACCAGGGTGACCGTGCAAATGTGGTAGTTGATGCACTGAGTAAGAAACCTCAAGGTCGACTTAATGTTTTGTATGCTTGCCATGTTCTTCTTCTTGCGGATTTAAGATCTACTAAAGTGAAGCTTAAGGTGAAAGATCGAGAAGAAGCTTTATCGGCTAATTTTCAAGTTAGGCCAATTTTTAGTGGATCATATATTCGATGCCCAGATGAATTGTGAAGAAATTCAAGAATTAATCGAGGCAAGGATTGATAGGGAAAAAGAAGGACCTCAGAGTCAGAGAATCAGATGGCACACTTATACAAGAGAACAAGATGTATGTGCCTAATGATGTGGAATTAAAGAAAACAATTTTGGACGAAACACATTGTTCAGCTTATGTAATGCATCTTGAGGGTACTAAAATGTATCATACCATAAGACCATTTTATTATTGGTCGGGTATGAAAAAGGAAATTGCTGAGTATGTAAATAGGTGTATCATCTGTCAGCAGGTTTACGCGGAAAGAAAGAAGCTTTTTAGATTGATGCAGCCACTTTCTATTCCATAGTAGAAATGGAAAATTATCACTATGGATTTTGTGTACAAGCTTCCTCGTACACAAAATGTTTATGATGGCATTTGGTGATAGTTGATCGGCCTACTAAGTCAGCGCATTTTATTCTAATGAGGAAGAAGTATTCTTTAAGCCGATTAACTGGATTGTTTATCTCAAAGGTGGTGAGGTACCTTGGAGTTCCAGTGATTGTTGTTTCGAATCGTGATCCCAGACTTACTTCTAAGTTTTGGATAACATTTTAGGAGGGTTCGAATACAAGATTACTTTTTAGTATGGCATATCATCCTCAAACAGACGGGCAATCTGACTGGACTATTTAGACGTTAGATAATATGCTGAGATCTTCAGTATTGCAGTTTGGTGACGCTTGGCATAAGCGGTTGGATTTGATGGAATGTGCCTACAATAACAGTTTTCATTCGAGCATTGGTATGACATCATTTGAGGCACTATATGGGAAAGATTGTCGTACACCTTTATGTTGGTCAGAAGTTGGCGAAAGAGTTTTAGTGGGCCCTGAGATTTTGGATAAGACTACTTAAATTGTTCAAGTAATTAAGTCTAACTTGGAAGCGGCCCAAGATTGACAAAAGAGTTTAGCAGACAGACACCCCCTGATCGAGTATACAAAGTGGGTGATTGGATGTTTTTGAAATTTTCACCTTGAAAAGGTATGGTTCGGTTTAGAAAGAAAGGCAAATTAAGTTCTAGGTGCATCGGACCTTATGTGATCACCGAAAGAGTCGGTGAAGTTACTTACAGGCTTGAGTTGCCTCCAGAGTTGTCGAAAATGCATAATGTGTTTCATGTCTCGATGTTTCGTCACTATGTTTCAGATCCTTCACATGTGATACCTCCTCAAACTCCAGAAATTTATCCGGATTTGACCTATGACGAAGAACTAGTGACTATTCTTGATTGGAAAGACAAGGTTCTAAGGAATAAGACTGTGAGGTTAGTGAAAGTATTGTGGAGGAATCCTTCAGTGGAAGAAGCTACCTGCGAGACAGAAGATCGGATGAGAGAGATGTATCCAAGGTTGTTCTATGATTATTAGTGGATGGTGTTGATTTTGGAATTTCGAGGATGAAATTCTATAAGGTGGGTAGACTGTCACAACCCGTTCCAAAATATTATTATCGAGGATAGGAAATGACGAATTTGCCCTTGAACGTTTTGTTCTATTTATGTTTTGGACTAGAGGTTTGGACTAATGTGCTAAGTCCCTAATACTTTGGAACCAATTAGGAACTTAGAAAAATGGGATTGTGGTGATTGATGACCCAAAAATCTGGACCACACATCATTTCCCTCTCTCACTCTCCCGTGCTCTCTCTTCTCTGTCGGACTCACACTCTCTCTCCTTCCCTTTTTACGGACAAGCACCAAAATCACCTCAAACTTCGCAGATCGAAGGTGTCAAGCTCACCATTGTGTTCCTTGTGGCGATACGAGTAGAGTGGTACCACGTCCAGGTAAGAAAACCTTCGAAAACCTCGTGAAACTCTAACCCCGATTTGGGGTACTGTTCATGCAAACGCAAAATCTTATGTTTTTGGGATTTTCAAGCATATAGGAAGCTTAAGGACTCTCATGATGCTCGGAGTACCATTTTCGTAAAGTTTGGACGTCGGAGGACCGAGATCGACATATTTCAAAGTAAGCCTAACTATCGAGCTTGTTCATGAAAAATCTAGTAGAATTTAAGTCTCGAAACTAGTGTAACGTGATTTTACATGTCCTAAGCTTCATTTTGGTACCAATTTCATGAAAAATGGTAGAAAATCGAGTGAGAATAGTGGATTTGAAGTTTTACCCAGAAACCGGCAAAGTCGCCAGCGATCGGTGACTCGCCAGAGAAGACAAGAGAATATTCTGTCAGTTTGACGGAATATTCTAACTCCATCAGTCAGAATTGACGGTTACCGTTGGACTTTAACGGAATATTCCTGACGTTGTTGACTAACGCCGTCAACATGCAAGGCATGTGGCCGCGCGTGGGGGCGCGTTTGGCCGTGCCTTGGCCGGCGCGTGGAGCATCGAAAAAATTTTCTAAAAATATGGGGATATTCGTGGTATTGTGTAGATCACGTTGGTATATTCATATACCCAATTTGAGCAATGTATGAGAAGTTATTACCAAATTTTGGTTATGTGCGTTAAATAACGTTATTTCCGTTATTTCTCAAATATGCGAGGCCTATCCAGAGGACGAGCGCCATCAAACGAGGCTCAGGGTTACAACCCTTCGAAATATCTATGAGTGGGCAGTTGATTTTCAAATTATACCTATATATACTTATGGTTTTCCCAGAAATTCAATTTGAATGATAATGTGATATGAGCTGTGATTTGAAATGCCATGCAAATGATATATCTATTTATTCATGCATGATTAGATTTCCCAAAAAACTTATTTTTAAAAAGGAAATGTGATTTAAATGCCGTGTCATACTTGCATCATATTCTAATATATGCATCAATACAATTATGCATAATGTTGTATGGTGCTACGGAGGCCCAGGTAACTTACAGGTGAGTATTTTATGCTGGTAAATGTTATGAGATATGATGATGATGATGATGATGAGATATATTAGAGCTCATAATTTGCACCCCCGGTGTTAGTGCTCCCACCCAGGGCCAGGGCATAGCCTTTACGTGTATGTTCACCTCCCGCACCACACGCTTACCTTGGACCAAGTTAGGTGCATAGCCTGCCGTATAGACCACTATAAGTGGGTTCGACTTGTAGGTGACCGGCGATCTTTTGCACAGCTTCACGTGATTGTAGCACTAAAGCTATTATTATACACCTAGCCTGTCGTATAGACCACTATAAGTGGGTTCGACTTGTGTGCAGATATGCATATACATGATGAGATATGAGATGAGATATGTGACGTATATACATGATGAATATGTGATTGAGATGAGAGTGAGATGAGCTCTAGATTCTGCAATGAAAATCACGTTAAGTGACTCCGGTTAGCATGTGATTTATATGAATTGCATCACCTGACTTACAATTGTTATATTGTGATATTGGGCATGACATATGCATGACATACATTTGTGGATTTTGATATTGAGTATAATTTATATGGCATGGCATATTGATATTTTGATCACGTATTTTGTTGTTGATGAGTATGTTGAGATTAAGTATACTAATATATACTATTTTCTGGGAAAGCATACAGGTTTTACGGCGAGAGGTTAGTATTTTCGAAAACAAAGGATTTTACAAAACGTTGTTTTACTGACCCACTCAACTTTGTTTTTCGCCCTTCCAGGTTCTAGATAGCAGAGCTTTGGTGGCCACGAGGAATCCAACAGTGTTCTGACAGAATTCACAAAAGTAGGATTCACCTTCGGGTGTTATAGCTTATTGATTGTTCTACTTGACTGCAACTAGACATTCTTTTGCTCTGAAGGTGTATTTATACACTTAAACTTGCACTAGCATCCTTTCTTAGCTAGTATTGCTAGTGTTCAGTTTTAATTACTTGTATTCTTTTTTATCTTTTTAGCTTCCGTACTATGCACATGGTTACGTCACTCTCACATGACGGTTAGCACGCCCTCCTTAGAACGGGGTGTGTCAATCAAAGTTTCAGTTTATAGTTTTAAAAAAATGAAAACAAAAATTAAAATTAAAAACGAAATAATTATGAAACTGCTTGTAAGCTAGTCATTTGTTTAATTTGTACCTTCAACTTGTCAACGCAAAAAAACCACTGGCTAAGGGGCCTTGGATGCTGTTGGGTCGCAGTAAAGAGTTGGACCCGGGCTTTCGCTGGATTGAATGAGGCCCACATCTAATTGGAGTCCCGTGGCAACAACAAACCCAGAGAAGAGAGGTGGACAACTCGGACAGGTGAGGTGGCTCTGTCATCGTGATTTTGTGGTCTTCAGTCTTCTGAGTTGACTCGAGTAACTCGGTAGTTGCTTTTCGGTTTTGCTGCTGTTTTCTGCTTTTATAATTTTTCGACCAAAAAAACGTTAATTCTTTTGTTTGTTTGACCATGTCTTGTGCTTCTGCAACTGCTGTAGCATCAGCCTACATTTCCGGCCCGAGCTGTCCCGGCAGTCTCGCCCACATACCCATTTGGAGAAGCTCTTCTCTCAGACCGCCGCCGCCGTCTTCTCTCGGCGACTTCTCCTTCAAGATCCCATGTGGGTCTTTCAGGCGGAGCTCCGTCCTTACTGGATTCAGAAGTACTTCTCCCGTCGTTATGCAATGGCAGGACTGCACGTAACTTCCCAGATTTTTCATTTATTTATTTATTTTGGTTCCTCTCTTTTTTTTTTTCTTTTTTTTCTTTTTTTTTTTTTGTTTATATATTTCTTCCTGGCCATTTTGAGTTTTATGGCTATCAGAAAGTAGTTCGATTGGTAATTGGTAACATGGATTAAATTAATATGTGGAATTATGTTTTGGCTACTTGGGCAGATTATACATTAGCAAATTGTTATTTGTGTTCTTTTATTTGTACAAGCGATAGTGGGGAGGGGGGAATCGAACCTAGGATCGTGGATGTCGGGACTCGGGTTAAGTGCTCTTAACCAACTGAGTTACAAGCCCGTTGCTCCATTAGCAAATAGTTATTGATTCAATATGTAATGAAACAGTGAAACTGTTTCTTATGTTTGGGAATTTAGTTTTATGGTACAATGCAAAACCATAAAGAATGTGAACTAGTTCTTGGAGTGAGGTGTAGCATGTTTGTGATCAAAGCCTTACTTACTGCTACTGATTACCAGACAATGTGATCAAATGCAGAGTAAAGATGGAAATTGATGTGCCTATTTCCGTTGCATATGATTGTTACTCTGATCGTGAGGCGATTCCCCGTTGGATGCCTTTTATTTCAACCGTGAAGGTGCTAAACTACTCTCCTACTACTCTTTAGATGATATTCAAAGCAAATTTGATTTTTCTTGTCAGTGCCTGCTCGAGAATTGAGATATAATCACTTGTATCAATACTTTCCCAGCCTATATTTTGTTGTCAAAGTTCGCTAATTGTGAGGGAATAATTGATTTGCTCTAATCTGATTCCTCAAGAGTCGAGAGTAAAATGTTGCGGCGGATATGATTTCAAGTTGGCCGATTATAGATTCAGTTTTTTCATTTTTCAAAGATTGATACTTGATTTCTTTTCATCACATTTTGAAAGATTGATATGTGATATTGTATATAAAAACAGGTATTGGAAGACCAGCCTGAACTATCACGATGGTCACTGAAGTATAAAGCTTTTGGTCGTAATATTGAATTCTCATGGCTTGCTCGGAATATGCAGGTAAGATTTACATTTTACTTAAAATCTGTTTTTCCTTCCATAATTCCTTCATCTACTGTAAGAGCCGAGTTCAATGATGTGTCCTTACAATAACCCCTTTCTCACTCCCTGCAAAATCTTCATGCAGCCTACACCAAATCAGAAAATCCACTGGAGATCTCTAGAAGGTCTTCCTAACAGGTCAGAAGACGAGATATTTTAGCAGAAGCTGTCTACTTTAGTAGCGTTTTTGCTCAAACTAAGTGTGGTTCTTGTCGTCTTTACTTTAAATGAAGCATTTGACAGGAGTGCATTTCAAGCACTTACCTACAGTTACCGGGATTTATCTAACAGTGGCACTTGTACACTGTCATCCTAGAGCTTATATGTTAGTCATTGTTCAAGATTTATCATGGAAAATTTGATAACTCGACAAGTAAAAACAAGTACCCATAAAATTTTAGTCATATATGCGCTTTATATGTTGGTACATAGAAAACTAGAAGCTTAGCGGTTCAATCCCTAGCACAACTAAAGGACGGGATCTTAGTCTTTTGATCATCTTAAGTGGAAGTTGCATTTCATAGGATGCAAATGAGTAATTGAGAAAACATTGGAAAGTGTTGGATATATCTTGTTTTGAATTGCCTGGAAGCCACTCTGTAGTGTATCACAAACAAAATGATGCTCGTGTCATTGAGGTTACAAACCTACAACATGCACAAATATAATGTTTAACTAGTGATTGTATGTTGTATGCAAATGAAGCAGACGCTTTCCCCTTGCTTTATATTGATACTGTAATCTTGATAAACTGTTTTACTTATTGTATCCGCAGAGGTGCTGTTAGGTTCTATCCGAAAGGTCCTTCGTCATGCTTAGTAGAAGTGAGGCTCCTGTCATATATTGAACTTGGATTTTTTGCACTTCTTATTTTGTAGTGTTATACATCTTTATTCACTTGGTCTGATCAAGCCATCCATTTGGTGCCTTGCGAGGGGTGATCAGTCGTCGTCAATTTGATTATTTTACAACTTTTCCTCATTCCTTGGCCATCAATTGAACGGCATAAACGCATCTTAATTGGATTGGTAAAATGCAAAATAATTCCCGTTGACAGGGTTTCCTGTTCCAGGCTTCCCATATCTAGGAACAGGCCATTTTTGCTTCTCAATTTTTCACATCGTATTGCTCATATTGCTCTTATCAATTTTCAATTGCAGCTAACGGTGTCGTATGAAGTTCCGCCAATTCTGTCTCCAGTGGCATCAGTAAGTATTCTAGCTCTGTGCTTAAGATATTATACATTCTCCGGTCCGGAAACCCTAATCCAGATTCAAGTCAGTTAAAAAATGTAGAGATGTTTTTCAACTGCAATGTTGTTTACGTTACGGTGGGGGTGTAGTACTTTGATTTCTGATGTGAATCCTGCAGGCGCTTCAACCATTTCTTGAAAATTTACTTGGACGTGGCTTGGAAAGGTTTGCGACATTTGCAAGAACCTACAAAACAGACTCACCCGTTTGATATTTTAAATGAGTAACCACTTCATCTTACCGAGTGATTTTGCCACTGAAGCATTGTTTGATATTATACCGTTTGGGTCCAATGACCAGCTTCTCTGAGGCTGGCTTTTCCCTCTTGTAAGTTACTTCTTCCCAAAGGCAAAGAATGAGGAAATTATTCATATAACCTCAACTTTTTGCTTGAATTGTTAATCAATGAAATACTACTGCTCTCCCTCTCTCTCTCTCTCTCTCTCTCTCTGACACACACACACGCACACTGTTCTTGCGCCATTCCTAATATTAAGAATATTTTGTGATCTCAATCAGATTACACAGCGTTGTCAGGGATTTGTCGCAATTTTCTCAATTCAAATAGGGATTTGTCGCATTTTTCTCAATTCAATCATTACTGTCAATTTCCAATACTACTGACTGGTCCAGACAAGCGTTTGTTAAATGCTGTGAATAACTTATGCGTTATTTGTTGATAGCCAAGTGCCAAAAGGAAAGGACAAGGATTCTCTTCTCATTTTTTCCCATACACTTCCATCCTCCCCTGTTTGTGTGGTCACGGTTAAGCTACGTCTTTTTGTCTTATTATCTCTATAAAAAAATCAATATAAAATGCTGACGTGGCTTAACCATGATCACACAAACAGGAGAATGATAGAAGTGTACGGAAAAAAAAAAGGAGCAGAGAATCCTTATCCAAAAAAAAAAAGCATACTCGAGAAAGAAAGAAAGGTGAAGATCCCACTAATATACATAAATAAACATGACCGGATCAGAAAAGGGCTACATCGGATGGACAATTCAATCACATTGGACTAACTAAAAGAAAGAATGTATCAACAACATGCATCTTTTTACAAACTACGCCATCCGATCCACATCCCCTTTCTTATGTATGTACATCAATCCTCAACTCACCGAGGTATACACGAGTAATCCAAACACCTACAAAACTGCTAGCTGCTCTTTTATCTAGCGACTGAAGCAGCCGAAACAATGTATGCTCGCTTACGAGGAAGACCCTTACTGAAAAATTGCATGTACAATCAGCTACTGGCACTACTGTCCAACAAGGCCCTCAAGCTACAAAGGGCCTCAGCAGAGAGGCTGCAGCACCCTAATCTCCGTTCTCGCTGTGGCGATAGATCCCGGTGATCAAAGGGGGAGAAGCATACAACGATCACTGTGAGGTTATCAAACGTGTTGAGGCGAAGAGCCTCCATGACAAGGTCCCTGGCACACTGCTCAGGGTCGTCATGACGCCTCAGCCCACGGCGAACAAGGCTAACAGCATGCTGACTAGACATCACATCCCAAATCCCATCACACCCTATAATTAGAAACTCGTCATCCTCTGTTAAAACCACCTGCCGGAACTCTGGCTCGGCAATAAGAGGTGACGAAGATCCACGAGGAAACTTCATGTCCCAGTCGCCTAATGCTCGGGTAACTGATAAGACACCGTTCAGATACCCATCATCAACATATCCACCTAATTCTTCTATCCGCCTCCTTTCTGAGGGATATATTGGCCTGTGGTCTTGAGACATATCAATTGCTTCTCCTTTCCGACAGAGTACTGCTCGGCAGTCCCCAGCATTGGCCACCATTAAAAGCCTGGAGAAGACGATGACAAGGTCAATTACAATGAGAGAATAAAAAATATAGCATGGACAGAGACAGAGAGACACAAATGCCAACACTAACAAGGTCTGTAACACTCGGGATAGCTTAAATCAATGCAACAGGTTGACCAATCATACAAGACCTACTAGTTTCGAAAGGGTAAAACATCACCACATAATTTTGTGGATGGAAGAAAATACTAGTCAATAGTAAATTTTGGAAGTGAAGTCTAGTTACGACAAGGAAACAGATCCTTTTTTTCAGTGGAAAGAGTGGAAAAATATTTTAAGCAGAAGGATACCTTCCAAATATCATAGCAGTTAATGCTGTTGTCCCCGAAGAACTGCTTACACTGCAGTCATCAGCCAAAGCAAGGTCAACCACATGAAATGCCTTGCGGAGGGAGTCCTCAAGCTTCTCTGAGAAAATTTCATCAACATCAGAAGTTCGGGGAAAATTGGCATCTTCAAAAAAGAGTCTGAGCACATTTTTCCGGACATAAGCGGCTGCTTCGGGTCCTCCATGTCCATCAAATACCTATATGACATTTTCAACCACAGTAAGCTCCAAACAAAGAATCAACCAAATTCAAGGCCATCGCAATTACAAGTCCAAAGCGATATATTACCCCATAAAATGCATTTGGCTTGGGAAAACTACAGAGTGGTCCCAAGTGTGAAGATAGATCATCTATTAGAATATGTTCATCTTCCATGTATCTACGGGGTCCAATGTCAGCAAAGCTACCAGAACGCAGCCTGGGGAAGAATTGCTGGTCGGCCGAGGCAGGAACCAAATCTGGAATTTTGTCTGCAGGTTTAGCATCCTGAAAAGGAGTAATGACAGAGAAATTAAACTCCAAGATTTCAATTGAAACACAAAAACCACTAATCCTGCTTGCAAACATAGTTGTTAATGAAGAGAATGTACTCAACCGCAACAACCTCCCGAGCTTTTGCAACCTTAATTTTATACGGGTCATATTTTCAATTTACTAGGCAATTCATAACGGATAAGTTTGACAACGATCGGATAGTTCTATGCCCACAAATATACTTAAGCAGTGATAATATCATCACATCAAGGTTACCAAAAGTCCCGCCTTATTAGACTAGAAATTGACTACAATTTCATCTACATCAAAACTCAACTAATGTTTTGATAAAAGATTCTAAAAGACGTTAGGCGCTAGTCGGGCGGCGGGCTAGAGCCTAGAGCTTAGGCGGTTAGGTGAATTTAAGTAAATCTATTATATTTCGTGTAAAAAAATATCTGTTAACACTTAAAATATATATAATTTCATAAAAAACTACCGAATAGAATGACATGTATTGGAACACAATAAAAACATGGGAACTAAGCATATAATGTGTCTTCATTTAAGTATTCAACAAGTTTCTTACAATTTATTAAGAAAAATAAAATGCAAAATAAAAATTATCTATTTTTTATTTTTTGTTTTAGTAAATCACAACCCAGACAGGTGCCTAGTGGGTTACCTAGCGTGTCGTGCCTATGCGGTCTAAGAGTTGGGTCAAGGCCTATTTTCTTAATTTTCAAACATCTAAGCATTAATCGGAATGGTAGTCATCCGTCTAGCGTCGGGATTTTTAGAACAGTTGAACACAATACAATCCTAATTTCTCATATGTGATAGCAGAATTTCTCGGTAAGCAAAAAACCCAATTACGAAAAGTCAGAACCGAAATCATCAAATTTCAAAACCCAGACGCATGATCACCTAAAAAGTAAAAACAAACAAACCCACATGGAGCTTAACAACTAAAAGATTAAATAGTCCAAAAGCAGGGAACATGAGGATCAGAAAACTCACGACGGCTTGCGAGTTCAAGAGAGCGCCGGCGGAGTCCGGTTCCGAAGAACGATTCCGGTCAAAACTCTTGGGCGACGAAATCGATTGGGTAACTGCAACTACATCTTCAACTTCGTGAACATATTTGGTAAAGTACTGAACATCCAGCACCTGCACGCTCTGCTGACACACAACCTTAGCTTCTGCCACCATTTTCTATCAAATCACGCCACGCAAACAAACACCCCCAGACAATATCACGATCCCACAACGTTGTTAAACTCGAACAAAACTTCGACAACCAACGACGTCGACGACGGAGACGAGGAGGAAGAGAATCCGATGATTTTTTTTTTTTTTTCTCGCGGTTTCTGGAAAATTTTCTCGCAACTTCGGTTCGTTTTTCCTTTTCTTTCGCTGAATCAGCAAAAATCGGGAGAGATGTGGCTGAACCGGTATATATAGGGTCGGGTGATGTGGCGATACCGGTTTCCGCGTGACCTTTGGGATGTTTCGTCGATATTACTCAATTGCCCTTCGTTCCCTCTCTAGAGTCCTAGACTCCAGCACGAATAAGCTGTTGCTTGCCGAGTTGACTTTTCAGTTTTCCTAATGCTATGCAGATAAAAAACACCGAACAATTTAGCTCTAACGATTCAGATCAGTCATCGAAAAGAGTTTAAATTAAGAAAAAAAGCAAGTATTGCAAGCTTTTGAAGATTCATCTTATTATTTAAGTTTAATTTGACTAACTCGTCAGCTGTAAAGTTACACTTAATTTTTTAGTGTAACGTTTCCACTAATGTTTGTTCCATGGGGAGACAATACATCATTAAATTAAAACAGTGAGTGACGATAATTTCCATGCAATTTATACTTGAGCAAAGGGTATTTTAGGAAATAAGTCGCTATTGCCGTGTAGGAACTTTGAACAAGAAATGTCAGCGTTCACACATTACAAAACTGTGCTAACGTTGCAGGGTGCTTGATGGGACGGAAACGCCCCTCTAATCCCTGTTCTTTAGTAAACGGCATACATTCAGCAGGCTGTTGTTGAATGTTTTCATCGAACTCGTCAAACGCGTTCCAACGATGGGTAGGTTCCACGTCGAGATACTTGGACGTTGTGATGCAAAGCACGCCCACTGTCTCATCTCAACAAACCTTTCTTCCATAAAAAATGCTAAAAAATTCTTTTAAAATGTGATTTTTTTTTTTATAAATTCTTTATTATTTCATCGTTTAATATTAATTTTTATATTAATATATTATAAAATATTACTTTTATAAGAATATTTTTAGTATTTCTCTTCTTCCATACAACCTCCTACACAACGTGTTTTTTGTTCTTCTTGTTTCGATCGATCCTTCCACACAATTATTGGCCTGGCAAAGTAAAATCCTTTTTACGAGAGATTTTTCAATGTGATAGAAACACAAGATGATATATTACGTATCATTACATAAATAATATGATATGTGTGTTAAAAATTTAATAACTTAAAAAATACTATTTCCCACCACTTGTATAAAACATGTGATGTACCATCCGTGTTCCGGTCACAATGAATTTTTTTTCCCTTTCTACAGAGAGATTTTTCAGTTTGACCGTCACACGAGGTGATCACGTATCCCTATATAAATGGTGGATTATGTGTGTTAAAAGGTCAATAACTTAAAAGTTAAAAAATTTCATCATTGCATAAAAACATATGATGTATCATCCGTCTTTCCGTCCTAACTAAAAATTTATTCCTTCTACATTGGCAGTTGAAGATCTTTGCATGCATGATTGCCAGGTGGCATAGCAATCAGCAGAATTATTGTTTCTGGATTCTGGAATTCAGTGGCTGTAATTATTGTACCTCGTTATTCTTATCGTGGTTAGGATCAGGCCTAGTACTAGGTGTCCAATTATTTGGGGTCGCGGAGAACATCAGTTGACGTTTTACAAGTGGCTCCGCCCAAATGCCAATTATCTTCCTTTATTAGCACTAGATGTGTGTGATCAGGTGACACACCATTTATCTTAACTTATGCCATAAAATTAATTATTAAATCTTAGCCAAAATGCTAAAGTGGAAGTGGGTTTGGTAATCCGACTGGTCAAGCCACACTAATCACATATGGAATTTACTTATTGATGTCTCAAGCGCAAATCATTGCCCCTCCTATGTTAGGGTTATTAGTGTGGACCACCAAGAACCCAAAACTTTCACTACAATTTTATGTCTTTATTTATATGGTTTATGGCTGATTTCCTCACTTACAAATAATCACTTGATTAATGTAAGCATTAAGCAACACATTCATAGTTTGTTAGTTTCTCTAATTTGGGTTGAACACAATTTAAGGTACGTTTGATAACTATTTCAATTTTAGTTGACAATTTATTTTTTATTTTTGGCTTAAGATATGAGAGAAGTATACAAGAGAAATGAGGGATGAATAATGAGAATTGGAGAGAGGAGAATAAATAAGCATGAATTAATGAAAATAATATCTTAAAAGTGAAAAAAACAACTTAAATTATGAGTTGTTTGATAACCATTTCGTTTTAAATTTTTAGCTTTTAGTTTTCACTTTTTAAAAAACTGAAAAACTAAAAAGTGAAAAATCAAAGAAAACTGAAACTAGTTACCATTAATTGAAGTAAGAGTAAATTGTAGTAATGATCTCTTAATTTTAACTCAATTGGAGTAATGGTTTCTCAACTAAAAATGCATTACTATTGGTCCATCAACTCATCAAAACGTGCAGCTATGATATCTCAACTAAAACATCTATTATCATTGGTCCCTCAACTTTAATCTAACTAGAGAAATGATCTCTCGACTTTAACCCAATTGTAGCAATGGTCCTTCCAACATAACTCATTTTGACAAAATTGTGATGAAATTGACGAAGAAATTCATAGCTACAAGTTTTGATGAGTTGAGGGACCTCAATTGTAACAATAGTCCTTCCAACATAACTCATTTTGACAAATTTTTTATGAAATTAACGAAAAGGATTATAGCTAGACATTTTGATGAGTTAAGGGACCAACGGTAATGGATTTTTAGTTAAGGGATCATTGCTGCAATTTACTCTTGAAGTAAATATACCACTAACCAAGCATTGTCCATGAACAATAGAATGGTACGCAAAAATATTAATGCAAAATTACTCTAAACGCCTCTAAAGAATAACTAATTTTTTTTTAACAAATGATATTATCCACACTTGTCGAGTATGAAACTCATATGGACGAGAGAAAGGACCTTGCAGATGCGGAGGAGTTGGCTAAGTCTCATAATGTGCTAGAAATAATGTGGTTCAAATTCGCCGTTGGCAAGAATCGAATCTAAAACCTCTCACTTACAAGTATAGAAAAAAATAATAATAATAAAAAAGAAGCTAATAGATAAACATATTTAGAGACATCACGTTGAGCTTCCTAGCTAGTATTTCGATAAGGCAGAATGTTAATATGCATTGTACTCGGAAAAAGAGAGAGAGTCATTTAAGCACTACTGAAAACAAGATTCTATCCAACGTTTCTTCGGGCATGTCATATTCTCTCTAAAATGAATTCAAGTTTAGTTGCTCTAATTTCCAAGGTTCAAAAGGCAGATTCTATTTTCTAATTTTGCCCAATAGCTATGGCTAATTTTATTTTTAGACTTGCTCATGTGACAGCTTGAACTATTTTGCCGAATCAATATACTTTTCCCAATGGCAGGCATATTTCAGATTGTATTTTGTTGCCCCTTGAGAGTGTTAATTTATTAGACAATAAGTGTTTGGGGGTAATGTCATGATTAAGTTTGATATTGCTAAAACTTTCGATACTCTTAACTGGAACTTTATTGATCTAGTGCTTACAATTTTTGGTTTTCATGTTATTTTTGTTCAGTGGATTCGTGCAATCCTTACTCTTGCTCTATTGTCTATTTTATTCAATGGTTCTCCCATTATTTTTTTTTTTTAATGTAGTATGGGTGTTCGTCAAGGGAGAACCTCTCTCCCCTCTTCTTTTTTGCCTTCCTTAAGAGGTTCTTAGTCTAGGAAGCTCAAACTGATTTCTTCCCCTCATGGAGTATCTGCTCTTTCTCATATTCTCTATGTAGATGACGTTATGGTTTTTCCGCGGAGGTGACAAGCGCAAACCTCTTATGCATGTTATTGAAGAATATGGTATAAATTATGGTCAAGTTATTGGTAAAGCTAAGTTCCGTTTTTATATTGGGAATCTGCATCCATGCGTCTTGCTCTTATTTTATCCTGGCTTGGTGTATTTGCCGATGAGCTTTCTTTTATTTCTTTGAGGGTTCCTATATTTAAAGTCAAACCTAAACCTAAGAGAGAATATTTTCAAGCTTTAGAAAATAAAATATGTTCTCGAATGTCTCAATGGCAAGGTCATTCTCTCTCAATGGTTGGTCGTGTTACTTTGATTAAGTTCGTCGTTGTGAGCATGCTTTCTCATAGTTTTTCAACTTATTTCCTACGATTTTTAAACCAAGTTTGTAGTTGGGTTCAAAATTTTATCTAGACGAAATGTGCATGGTAAAATTGTTGTGCTCCTTTAAATGAAGGACGTTTTGCATTTGGAAAATTTCGACTTTAAATAAGGCGCTTTTATTTTTTTTAGGAGATGGATCATCCCAAAAACCAGCTCAAAGTTATTACATATAGTCGAGTTTAGGGACTCCCAACATATCATCAAATAATTGAGTTCCAATCCAATCCAATCAGAAGGATTCTTAAAATAATGGTACTCAACATCCATATTATAGCTTCACTTGGCAATGCCATCCGCCACCATATTATTCTCCCAGAAGTCATGCACCAACTCACATTCGGCCATGCGTGTTAGAAGTAGTCTACATTAATCAATGATGTTGGCAAGAGGATGTAAGTTGATATTAGTCATATTGTCCATTAAAATAACCATTAGACCAATATCCATCTCCACACATAATCTTGCTTGTGAATTACAAGTTTCAATCCGAAAATATAGCCCGAAGTTTCAGCATCAACCACTTGCCCTTTGCTCAAGTTGACAGGGAACCTGCCAAGCCATTCATCAATGTTATCTCTAAGAACTCCTCATGCACCTATATTTCTAGTAGCATTAATCCGAGAGCCGTTCACATTGAACCAAGAGTAAATCGATTTAGTTCGGTTTTCAAATTGTTTGACTTTTTTTCTTAGTCGAAACCAATCAAACGGGTCAATATGGTTTGAATCGGGTATGCAATTATGTTATTTGGACTTCTTTTGGTGGGTTTGATGCCCACCCCTAAACTTAGGTTAATATTTTGCTTGAATATGTTTTATATGGGTAAATCTTTTTATTGAATATGTTTTAGTGTGTTCAGGGGTCAAGTTTGAGGAATCAAATTTGGGCCAAAATGACTAGGCTAGTTCATTTATTGACAAGCCAGGACAAGAATTGGGCCTAAAAAAGAGTCAAAGAAAGTCACATGGCGGAAGAAGAGCAGCCGAGTCTCCAAGGGGCAATGGGGCCCCGGAGGGGTTTGACGGGGGGGGGGGAGAGAGATTATTAGTTGATTACTGATAATTAATTGGTGATTAATATTAATATTAAGAAAGCAGACATAAATGTTTGAGCTCTCCTCTCCTCTT
>JADOBS010303267.1:0-17565 GCA_015708375.1 Cydonia oblonga
TTGGGGCAGAAAAATATCATGCTTGGACCAACCTCACTTCTAAGAAAATATTCAGTTCACATATTTCCTATATCTCAAACCCAGTAGCTAAGTACGTCTAAAGTCGTTGTACCTCTTCCTGGTCATCACTAGTCATTATCATGTCATCAACATAAATAATCAATGCAGTTACCTTATCCAAACCTCTTCATTGAACTTGTAGACCTCCCAAACTGTTTGGGCATAATTTCTAGATCTGTCATCGCACAGCTTCCCGAGGAAGTGGCTTTTTCTTGCTTGTCAGGCAAGATCTTGCTGCTTGGTGTGCTGCAAGATGAGTTTATGGTTAATTTGAAAGATGCCTTTGTGGGGCCTTTGTTGTAGGTCTTGAGTCTCACAATCAAAACTAACAAAGATCTGAGCGTGCCATTTTTATCTTTGTATAGCATATTGTTGAATAGATATGATTAAGGTCGATTACTTGCGCCACAAGTTATTTAAACTTCTTGTTTATCAAAGGATTGTCGCAGATGGGTTAAGTCTGCATTAAATTCTTTTTCTTGCCTTGTAAACGAGGACTTTTAATTCATAACATTGTATGTCCAAGATGAAAGGAGTTCAGGTCCCTCTCAACCATTTCCTCAATTGAAGTTTGCTTTAATAAAAACAGGTTCATTAAGTTACCCAAATTCGATCGCAAATGAAACTTTTAAGTGTAAAACAGTTGAAAATGACTTAAATACATAAGGGAAAATGCATTAAACGGCAGATCTACTGTATATAAGTACAAACAAAAGAGATTAAGGCAAGATTTAACCTTGTCGGGCAAGGTTGAACTTCATGCAACCACTTCGCTTTTTGTTTACAGAGGTTTGTATAATGAGAGTGATGAAAAGTAAATAGGTTTTACTAGGGAGAATTGATACTACAACACTAAGGGAAGGTAGCAGAGCTTCTAAACTTGACAAAAGTTGGCTTTTCCTAAAAGAACTATAGCTAAAAAGGACTCGATCTGAACAAAATTGAGCTTACTTGGTACGAACTGGCTTGAGAGCAGAGTTTGGATGTCTTTTGATTGGTTGGTTGAGTGTCCTTGTCTCTGGTATCTCTCTGCTTTTATAAACAATTTGGCCCGACTGTCCCCTCTTTGCCTTTAGCTGATAACTTTGGAAGGGCAGTGGGTCACCACTTAATTACCCATCCATACCCTTAAAAAAAGTACTTTTTGGATGGTGGTGAGGCGTTCTCTGCTCCCCATCACTTCAATCATAGGCATGTGGCCTATGCTTTTGCTGAAATGGTTTCCCACTCATCTTAGGCCTATCAACTAGGCTTGGGCAAGTCTTTATTTGCTTTTCCATCTCTGGGCCTCCATTATCACAAAGCCCAATGTTAAATATAAACCCAAACAGTGCCCCTTTTAATCATTGCCAAGTCTGTTAACCAAGACATTGATAATGATTAAATTTGATTGCATGCTTTAATTGGGGACTTATGCCATTTACTCAGCCATTTTTGAATAAACCTTTGCACAAACCCATGATCTCCAACGTTAACTAACTACTTGTTAAATAACCCCCATTTAAAGTTCCTAGGCTATCACCTTCAACAAACTCATCTTTCTGAATTCCCAAAACTCTCGAACCTCTTGTATTCTCAACCATTTCTTGCCCTTTGCTTTCAACCACTCTTATTTTCTTCCTCAAAATCAACTATGGCCCTCAAACTTCGCCTTACATGTAATTCTAGAGAAGGAATTGTCAATCTGCGTCGTCGGGTCAACGACCTTCATCGCCATCAGACTGGCCTGAACCTTTCAATTTTCTTTGAATAGGGAGGGGTGCACTCTCTAGGGCCTGCATGGACTACCTGAGTCCCAATTATAATGGCGAATAACATGCCCACTGCCAATTGATTCATCCTAACCCTTATTCCGCTAAGGCTGGGATCTCTACCTCCAAGTGGTCAAATTTCAAAAGGGGTTTCCTACTGATGAAGGACGAAGCTTGGTCACAGTGGGTGGATGAGCTTGAGCTCATCTAGAAGTAGAAATGAATGGCAAGTGGCATCTATGAGCTTATCATGATGTCCAAGGTTACTGTCTCAGCTAAGCTTGAGCTTCTGGCTACTCATTCCTCTTTTAGAACAATAGAACCAATATATTCGACTTCAGAATGGGTCTCATAACTTTTATTAATTTGGACATGGCACAGGCCTTCGGCCTGATGCCCTTGGGCATGTGTGGATATCATATACAACTAGTTATTGACTTCTCGCCCGACCGCTGAAAACTCGGAGGCCTCTGAGTCAATCACCTACTTGGAGTACAACTCCTCAAACTTCAAGAGCTACGGAACATCATTCTTGGGCTTCATTCCCTTCGCAAAGATGTTCTGCCCACCTTCTCTTACTGCAGATAGGGCATATGAACACATGTACTTCATTCTCTACTGGTTGAACAAACATGCGTTCCCTAACAAATCGAATGGTGTAAAGCTGAAATGGATTCCACTAGTGGAGGCTCTGCATTCTTTTGACGATGTCATTATGGGGCCATTCATCTTGGTATATCTCTATTACCTTCTCCATGAGATGACTAAGGTCGAACCATTTGAGACCAACTTCGATTGAGCTACTTGGATGGTACAACTTTAGCTCCAGTGGTACTTCCTCGAGTTTTAGGCTACCAACCTAGAGTTCCTCGAAGGCGTAGCTCCAGCCCGAATCTTGGCAGAGGCTCCTATCACCAACCATTCTACTCTTGACTGCCTTTACTTATTTAGAAATTGTCGGACTCGGGCAGATTTAGAGTTGGGGTGCCTCTGTGCTTAGGAGGTACCCTTGGTTCTCGAACCAAATCTTCCAGGATTCCTTTGGGGTGGATGCCAGCAGCACGTGCAAGGAGAAATTCATCAGCTGCATCCAACAGAGGGACTTGACCTGGGAGTACGAAGTGACAGAGTGGGGTACGAGCGAGGGCTAGAAGTCTACTACCTTAACTTCTGTGGTAGACAATTGGGATTTAAGCATTCCATCCCAGTTCCACTCTTTAAGAGTTGAAGGTATAATTTTTCAAGCTCTGAGTATTAAGTTGATTTTGAAGTTCACCATCATTCATCCCTTTGTTAGGCCTTTGTTGTTTTCTCGAAATAGGATACTAGAGTAGAGGGGACCTCACAGTCCGACAAGTGCATCCCTTTCCTCGGGCCAAGCCCTCAGAGGTACAATTTTTTTTCTCTTAACACTAGCTAAGTTGTGTTTTTTGAATTTCAAAGGCCAATTCATTTTTGTTGTTGCCTAGGAAAGGGAAGGTACTTTAGTTCCTCAAGTCGGGTAAACCTCAACCTATACTTCTTCCACTCTTCATCCAGCCATGGTGGTGACTCCCACTTCCTAATTTAATCCAACAACTGGGGAGATGCTTCATATGTGAAGGATGACAGCATCTCTGTAAGTTCTTTTCTTTAACCTCTTCCTTAAATTTTCTCTTCAAGTTTCTTTGTTAACTTGTAATCTATGTTGTTTTCTGCCAATTTTCTCTAGTGCATGAGACCACACACCAGCCAACACCAGCTTTTGGGGAGCCCATAGTCCCTGAGATACCAGATGTCTCAGAGGTGACTACCCCAAGGCTCCCCAAACTTCTTCTCTGGCTTACCCGCTTGCTTCTTCAAAGGCAAAAAAACTAACAGAACCTCATCCCAAAACTCAAGGTTCAGCTCAGGTACACAAGTCCTTTCGTTTCTGTTCTTTCTCCAGTTTAGGTGTAGACTAGCCTTCTAATTCATCTTTTTTTCTAGGTTCTACAGGCTTCTGTCGAGGGTTCGGGCAAGTCTTCCCTACCTCCAGTGAGCAAAACTGCCCTTCCTCAGCCTCCTAAGGCTCCTAGAGTCACATGGATCCTTATCCCTCAGCCTAGAAAAGTTGATGTTGCTGCCCCAAAATCTTCCCCTTCCATTTTTGTTGAAGTTGTCTTTGCCACTACTGCCTTCAAAGATGCTAGAGTGATACCTCATCCCCTAGAATCCATTCCAGCCACGGCTTCCTTGCCCGAACTAGTAAGGGAGTTTAGGCAAATTAGGATAAAGCTAAGGTCTCCAAGGTGCCCATTCGAGCCTCAACATCTTCAAGATCTGCGTATAGGGTTTAAGGAATTGATGCAGAGGGATTCACTTCCTCCTTCAGCCTCAAGGCATTTTAAGAAGATGAGAAAGCACTCACTGAGTTATACAAGGATCAACAAATGTCAAAAGTCCAATATGAGTCATTCATCTTCTTTCAGAACTTGAGGGCTCTGAGGGATCAACATTTTTGGGCTGAGAGGCAAGCCAATCGAGTGAAGTGTTATAAGGAGAAGCATTCTAGAACCTCCAGCTCCTTGCAACAGCTAGTGGAGAATGACTCAGCCATGGAGGATCACATCATGACGGTTGCTACTGAGATCCAGAAGTTGAAGGAGCAACGTTCTACATTAAAGGTTGAGCAGATGACCTTCTCAAGCAAGTTATATTAGAAGATTGAAGAGGTGAAGAGGGTTAACCAAGAAGTGGAGGATTCTGAAGCCCAATTAGCCAACAACAACATTGTTTTAGAAGAGCTTGGTCGCATATTCACCATTATGCAGACCTACCATTCTAGGATAGCTGCTTTAGTTAGGGATGTAAACTTGCTAGGCTAGGATCTTTTGTAACCTCCTCTTTGATGTAATGGAATGAACACTTCTTTCTTCACTTTCTACTTGTCCATTCATACTTTAATGCTTAACTGTTTTAAATGCAACTTCATCAATGTAACAATATCTAACATCCCACAAAGTTGGGTGATATTTCTTTAAAAACTTAGCATTAATTGGGTATCTTTGTAAGTTTCCTTCTAAATTCGCCAAGTAGTACCCTCATCTGTCTAACACTTTGTTGATGATGAAAGGGCCTTCCCAAGTGGGACTCCACTTCCCAAAGCCCCTAACTTGAGCTCCCAAAGGTAAAACAACATTTCATACCAACTCCCATTCCTTAAAGGTTTTTAATTTTACTGTCTTATTATAGGCTTGGGCAACAACTTTCTTCACTTCTTGGATTTTGTTCAGAGCTTCAATTTGGGCTACATCCAAATCTTCAATCCCTTGACATATGGCCTGGATGAATTCCTCACTATGTAGTCCAAACTAGTTCTGAAGCCTTAAAGAACTTACATTGATTTCCATAGGGAGTACAACATCTTTCCCGAAGATTAATGCATAAGGGATGGTCCAAGTTCCTGCTCTCTTTAAAGTTCTGTAAGCCCAAAGAGTATCTCCCAACTTTCATGCCACTTTTATGGCTGTCTACCATCATTCTCTTAATGATGTTCACTAAGATCTTATTGCTAGCTTCTGCTTGACAATTGGATTGCGGATAATAAGGGCTAGACTGGATCATCTTTATCTTGAATTTGTCAGCAAACTCTTCTACTTCTTTTGAGATAAAAGATGGCCGTCTGTTTGTAAGGGCACCCCATATCTATGTAGGATCTTGGTCTCAATGAAATTTTTCATAGCAACTGAATTAATGGTCTTAACGGCTGAAGTTTCTACCCACTTAGTAAAGTAATCAATTGGCACAATTATGAAAGTGTGCCCTTTGCTGGAAGCTGGGTAAATTTACCTGATGAAGTCCATTGCCCAACCTCTGAAGGGTTATGGCTTCACTATTGGATTTAAGTGTATTGAGGGTATGTGTTGAAGCGGTTCATGCCTTTGACAATCTTCACATCCTCTAGCATAAGTTTTACAATATTTTTCTATGTCGGGCCAAAAGTAGCCATACCTTCTCAGCAGCCACCTCATCTTGGTCCCAGTTTGATGTGCCCTACAAATGCCTTCATACACTTAAGCCATCACTCTCATTGACCTTTCGAAGCCTAAGCATTTCAGCAAAGCCTATATGGAGTCTTTCTCCAGTCTTCTATCATAGTTTCTTTGGTCATTACATCCAGGCTGAATCATCTCTCAAATATAAAAGGGAGATTTCTTCTTTGAACATCTACATTCACCTCAAACCTTCTTTCTTGCACCTATGCTCTAGAAGCCATCTGTGCCATCTCATTGTCAATTACATTTGCTTCTCTAGGGATATGATTGATTGATACTTCAGTACCCCAATAGTTTAGGATCTGAGTAGCTGCCAAGTAATAATCTGCCACTATGAGATACATGCACTTGTAGTCTTTATTCAACTAATTAATCACCAACTCAGAATCACCATATATTTCCACCTGAGTTGCCCCCAACTCTATCATGATTTCTAAGCTAATGATTAATGCCTTGTCCTCTGCCCTGTTGTTGGTAGTCTCTTGGTAATCCAGAAGGAATGAATAACAAAGTTGAATCCCCTTTCGATCAATGATGACAATCCCCACTCCTGCAGCATATTGAGTGCAAGACCCATCAAAATATAACTTTCAATGAGTGATCCATAGGCTAATTATTCTCCTTACTTCCATAGGTTAGTTATTCTCCTTACTTCTTGCTAGATCCATTATTCTTTGCCCGAGTGCTCTATACTAGGTAGGATCCAAAGGCGGGCCACTTCCAAAGTTCCTGGGATGTTGAAAAGCTTCCCTTTAGAGTCTTGGTGCTCTGATAGGAAGTTTGCAATTGCTTGCTCCTTTGTTACCCTTTGAGGTACATATTGGAAGCTGAATTTTGATATTGCTAGAATTCATTTCCCTATTCTTCCATTTAGCATTGGTTTAGACAACATGTATTCAATTCCATCAGTCTTGACAATTATATGGATGTGGCAAGGCAACATGTTATGCCTCAATTTGCAGGCAGTGAAGTATAAAGCTAAACATAGCTTCTCAATTGGGGTATATCTTGTTTCTACCTCAGTAAAGATCCTATTGAGGTAGTACATTGCTTGCTCCTTCCCCCCTTCATTGTTTTACGCCAATAAGCTTCCTATTGACTTCTTAGAAGCAGAAATATAGAGCTTTAAAGGTTTCCCCCCTCTGAGGAGGCATGAGCACTGGTGGATAGGCTAGACAATCTTTTACTTTGTCAAAAGCTTCTTGGTGTTGTGGGCCCCAATCGAACTTATCTTGATTCTTTAATCTAATAAAGGAGTCAATGGCTGGATTTTGCCTGCCAAAAGCTTCTTGGTGTTGTGGTCCTAATTCTCACTAAGGCTTGTTTGAGGTCTTCTAGGTGTTGCTCTTCAGTTTTTTACTTTACCACGATATCATCAATGTATACTTCCATACTATGCCTGATTAAATCATGAAAAATAGCATTCATTTCTTTTTGATAAGTAGCACCAGCATTTTTCAGCCCAAATTGCATGACTACGTATTCCTATGCTCCTACATGTCCTAGGCACCTAAACGTTGTCTTATGTATGTCTTCCTTAGCCATTTTTATTTGATTATATCCAACATTCCCATCCATAAAAGATACAACCTTATGTTTTGCAACTGCATCGATGGATAGGTTAGCCATAGGCATGGGGTATTCACCTTTAGGCGTGGCTTCATTAATGTTTCTATAGTCGACACAACATCAGATGGTGTTAGTTACAACTTTTAATACAGGTACAATGTTAGCCAACCACTTAATATACTTTGCAGGTCTAATAAATCCTGCCTTTACCAGCCTCTTAATCTCTTCCTTGACTTTCTCTTCTATTTCTTTCAACATTCTTCTTGGTGTTTGCTTCACAGGTTTGTATCCCTCTTTGATAGGCTTTCTGTGGTCCACTAATCCGGGGTCCAATCCAGGCATTTTTGTGTAATGCCATCTAAAACAGTCATTGAACTCATGCAAAAGGTTAACTATTTTTGCCTAATTTCTAGCCTCCAACAAGCAACTGAGTTGTATTGGCCTTTGAGCCTCCTTAGTTCCCAAATTAATGGTTTTCAAGGGATCTTGTACTTCTGGTGCCAGTTTATCAGGCTCTGTACACAAAATTCAATGGACTTTGGGGCCTAAGGCTCATCTTTTGGCCAGTCCAAGTCATATATACATTCAACCATGTAAATGGCTGCTTCTACTTCCTCTCCCAAAAACTCTTTTCCTTCCTTGTCCTTGGTGCCCGAAGTTCATTCTTCCCACTCTGCCACCTCATTGGCTGAGCTCTCTCTAATCTCTTTTCTTTCTCTCCCATACACCAACAATCTTTTGATTAGGGACCTAACTGCAAGTACTTGGTCATTCATCTTCTGTTCTGTCATCATTGGTGTTGGTGGGTTAGGACAATATAAAGCATGTCTCATTCCCCCTTAGTGAGAGAAAATCGTTGCTTTAGGAGCTTCTGGACCGTCACCTTGGTAGGGTGGTTGTTCTTATCAGCACCTAACAATTTACCTCCGCAACATTGGTTGTGGGGAGAAATGGCTGAGATTCAGACTCCACTATCTCCTAGAATCCTGGTTCCTCAGTTATGGCTTCATGGTAGACAACCACTTGTCGGTGTAAGATGGATGGCATAGATAAACTATGGTGGATCTAATCTCTCCCCAACAATACCCCATAGGTAGAGTTATTGTCCACCACAAAGAATGTCAACATGATTTTATTGGATCCCAAGTCTACCTCCAAAGGCAATATCCCATAGGTTATGGTGATAGCCTCAGAAAAACTGGACACTGTGAGATCAATATGAATAAGATCTTCCTCACTTCTGCAGAGCCTCCTCATCTGTTTGAGTATGAGCAGATTGATTGTTGCCCCACTATTTATTGATACCCTTTTAAAGGGTACTCTATCCATATGAGCTATCATATATATAGGCTTTAGATGGTTTGCCAAGGCTAGACTTAGCTTGCTGAACACCATTTTGTCAGAATAAATCCTCTCAAGCTCTTTTCATGTAAGGTAGGGCAAGTTTTCCAAGCTTGATCATTCTTTCCCAGATTCCTCAATGTCACAAGTGCCATCATAGGTTATGGTGCCAAATAATCACCCTCCATTGTTGTTGGTTGATCTGGTTCTGCATAGAACATGGCTGATAAGAAATAAGTCATGTTTACATGGAAATTGTTAGGTTATGGCACTTCTTCTTCTTTCTTTCCTCCAATTTGATTCATAAACTGATCAATCCATGCCTGTGCATCCTTGGTTAACATTAACTCGGGCACTTCCTCTTCTTTTGCTATACCAAAGTCATGCAACTCCCTTGGGATTTCACAGGGAGTATTTACCAGTAGAGGTGGAGGTATCCCTCTCTCAGAGGAGATGGTCCCAAAACAGATAGGCTTTGGATTCCAGCCTGGTGTAGGCATCATCACCACACTTTCTTGAGCTCCTCTCAAGATTTTGTACTTCCCTGTATAGGGATTTTGAGGTACATGATCTCCTTCACCTTCAACTTTACTATTAGCTTTCTCTATCTTTTTCTTACTTCTCCATTGAAGTTGTCTTTTTCCCATTGGGTGACTTTTTCGAACTTGACATTCTCAGAAGCTTTTGAAATGGTAGGGATTTTCAACAAATTCAGATGAGCCTTATGCTGCCTTTGAACCCTTCTTATCATGAATGCCCCCATCTCTCTAATAGGTCTCCAATCTTTCCCAACTATGTACCACTTTTGACCGAGTCGAGCTGAGTCTTTCTTAGTAACTGGGGAAATTGGGTTCATTGTTCTCTCTCACCATCCTTGTCTTACACTGATATGGTAACTTGGCTGAGGAGATTTCACATCCACCCATCTTGGTAGCTTTGTTTCTTTGTTCTCCACCTCTTCAGAGGCTTTATAGTTTCTGAATACCTTCGATAGGCCTTTAGGTTCTAAATATCATCCCAATCTCTGGAACACATTCTTGGAGGTTTCTTTTTCTACGGCCAAATAAAACTTATGCAGGCTTCTTGTTCCTCTATCTTTCTTCGTCTGACTCACTATTGATCAATAATGGCACTTGATGTTGGCTTCTCGAGTTCACACTCACACTGACACATGCTGCATAAAACCACGCATCTGACCACAACTACTTGGGGTCTATCGGGCAACCTTCTAATACCTTCTGTGGGCCTAACAACTTGCCTTCTCTATCCCCTCATATCCCAGGTAGCTTTTACTTTTCCTTTTTCAACCCAGTTAAGGTTGATCATGTTGGTTGGGGCTTCTAGGATTGGATTTGTGTCAATCATCAGATTGGGTTGGGGTTTTTCTGATAACAACTTTCCTTTAACTATGAGATCCTGGATCCAATCCCTGAACTGCACATAATTAGCTATAGAGTAATTGAAGGTGTAGTGAAGCTTGCAGTACTTCTTCCCTCTAAGTTCTTCTGGTTTGGGCATCTTCTTGGTGATGTCAGGCAAGATCACCCTAGCCTTCACTAATTCCTCATAAATGTTTGTTGCCTTGGTTAGATCAAAAGAATAGGCCTGGTACTTTGGGGCTTTCATAGGCATAAAACCTCTATCATTCATCACGATCTTCTAGTCCTTGACAGGCTGGATCAATCCTTTCACCATTAAAGGTTTGAAAGGAATGGTTATCTCTGCCACACACAACTCAATCCCTTCTCCCATATTGCTATCATTTTCTCCCAGCTCTAGGCTTTCAAACTCCAACTAGTGTATTGGGGCTTTGTTCTTATAAAAATGAGGCACTTTAGATAAGTGGTTCACTTGTTGTTCATCTGTCCTCAACTTTTCATACTTAGTAGCTGTGATCACCAACTCCTGAAGCTCATTAAACTGTACATCATAGAACTTCTTTCTCAAAGGTAGCATTAGAGTCTTTTGGGAAATGGCTATGAGCTCAGCATGATTGATTGGGAAGTGGCACCTCATCCTGGTTCTCCTGAACCTCATCATAAAATCCTCTATAGACTCATGTTCATACTGTTTTACCTCCACCAGATCATTGATGGTCATTTTTGGCTTCATCCTATAAAACTGCTCATGGAATGCCATCTCCATTTGCCCCCAATTGGCAATGGAATTAGAGGGTAGCAGAGAATACCACTGAAAGGCTCAGCCTACTAATGAATTTCCAAATAGTCTCAACTTGTAATTAGGGTTGTCTTCAAATGCCACACAATAGTTTGAAAACTTAAAAATGTGGTCTCTGGAAGACACATTACAGTTTTCCCACTGAAAGTTTGGAATGAGGGAATCTTGAAGTTGAGAGGGAAAGAATTTTGCTCATCAATGCACTCCGAATAAGGCTTTTGGTATGTTATCCTGAATAGTGGGTGAGCCTGTGGCTAAGCATTGTGGACCACCATCCTTCTTAGTTTTGCTAACTCATTTCTGAGTTGCTGGTTAGCCATGTTGTTATGTGGGGTGTAAGAAGTCCCCCACTTTCGGCTACGCTCATTGCCTAAGAAAGCCCCCTTCTATGGTTCTGGCTACCTCCCTCTTGCTTCTCCTCCTTTATTAGCCAACAGTGGTGGCCCATAAGGGAAGGGTTTACCCGCAGCTATAGGTAAACCTGTCCCGCTTGTCTCTCCCACTTGATGGGTCATCTCAAACTTCCTTCCTTCTAGCCCGATCTGCCCATGACATCTAGTGGGAATAGTAGAGGGTCGGGCAAACTTGTTTCTTGAATCTCCTCTTCCTCTGGCCGACTGGTTCCAACATCCTAATTCTTCTTCCCCTTGTCTTTCTTTTCCTTAAGTAAAGGGAACAAAAGAATCACTAGTCCCTTCTCTGAACTTGCTTCTCTGGTTGGATCCCTGGCAAAGCCATCTCTTGGTGTAGAGTACTCTAACTCCAACTTTCTCTACAAAGTTCCTATTAAGGAAAATAGTCTGCAAACTTCTCCTCTAGTCTCCAGAGTAATCTTCTCCATACTTCTTCATACTTGCACCATAGTAGCTTGCAAGTTTTCGTTAGTAACTTTTCCACCTGACTTCTCAAAAGAAGTCGGGCTTTCTAGAATCGCAAGACCTTGTAGTGAGGGAAAATCTTCAGGATGATCTGTCATGTTTGCTTCTGTCGGACAAGGGGGTTGCCCAAACTCTGTTTTCCACTTGAAAGTTCGCTCATTCCTTCTTCTTGGCATACAAGATTATCAATGGTCCCACCGAGCATGCCAAAACTATGTTCGGGCAGCATTTCTGGATCTGGTCCCTCGCACAACTCCTCAAGAAAGTGGCTCTTTCTTGCTTGTCGGGCAAGATCTTGCTGCTTGGTGTGCTGCAAGACGAGTTTATGGTTTGTTTGAAAGGTGCCTTTGTGGGGCCTTTGGAGTAGGCCCTAAGGCTTGTAATCAAAATTAACAAAGATCTAAGCGTGTTACTGTTATCTTTGTATAATAGATTGTTGAATATATGTGATTTAGGTCGATTACTTGCGCCACAAGTTATTTAAACTTCTTGTTTATCAAAGGATTGTCGCAGATGGGTTAAGTCTGCATTAGGTTCTTTTTCTTGCCTTGTTAAAAATGACTTTTAATTCATAACATTGTATGTCCAAGATGAAAGGAGTTCAGGGCCCCCTCAACCATTTCCTCGATTAAAGTTTGCTTTAATAAAAATAGGTTCATTTCATTACCCATATTCGATCGCAAATGAAACTTTTAAGTGTAAAATAGTTGAAAATGACTTAAATAGATAAGGAAAATGCATTAAATGACAGATCAACTATATAAGTACAAACAAAAGAGATTCGGGCAAGATTTAACCTTGTCGGACAAGGTTGAACTTCTTGCAACCACTTATCTTTTGGTTTACAGAGGTTTGTATACTGAGAGGGATGAAAAGTAAATAGGTTTTACTAGAGGAAATCAATACCACAACACTAAGGGAAGGTAGCAGGGCTTCTAAACTTGACAAAAGATGGCTTTTTCTAGGGGAACTATAGCTAAAAAGGACTGGATCTGGACAAAATTCAGTTTTCTGGGGTACGAACTGGCTTAAGAGTAAAATTTCAATGTGTTTTGATTGGTTGGTTGAGTGTCCTTATCTCTGGTGTCCCTCTCTGCTTTTATAGACAATTTGCCTAATTGTCCCCTCTTTGCCTTTAGCTGATATCTTTTGGAGGGCAATGAGTCATCACTTAATTACGCATCTATACCCTTAAAAAATGCTTTTTGGCTGGTTGTGAGGCGTTCTCTACTCCCCATCACTTCAATCATAGGCATGTGGCCTATGCTTTTGCTGAAAGAGCTTCCCACCCTTCTCGAGCCTATCGACTGGGCTGGGGCAAGTCTTCATTTGTTTTTGCATCTCTGGGCCTCCATTATCATAAAGCCCAATTTTAAATATAAACCTAAACACAAACCCAATGTTAAATATAAACCCAAACACAAACCATACTCTAGGAGGCTGCTTGAAATCATACAAGGTCTATCGCAATCTGCACACAAAACCTTTACATCTTGGAAATGCTATTATTCAAGAAAACTCGTAGTTGATCATGGTAGGCTAGCAAGAACAAGTCATCGATGTGTTTCGTACTTTCCTATTGTCAAATGTGCTGGCGTGCATACATATACCAAATCCATTAAGAGATTATGGACGAGTAAATAATCATGGAGCCCTTCTTGGATTATTTCTATGTACTTTCCTTAACTCATTTTCCCATTTAACCCAAATAGCCTATATATACTAGCACCAAACGAACAAACCTCGCATGACCAAAAGTACTTGAAAAAATTTAGACTGTTAATCGGAGGAGTTGATCAAAGAACTAATATCAACATTCACATCAATTGATCTTTGCCGGTTGCATAATTGCCTTTTCGTAAAGTATCATGGATTGTTCCAGCATGTTTCATCATTGACATTGAAATACCAGCAAAGTTTCAGAATCAACCATGCATTGTTGCCTCTCACAAATTGACCCAATGAGTACTCCCAGCAGTCAACCTTGTAGAAAGAACAAGATTGTATGCAATAGTTTTCTACCTGGAGTTCCACGTCCTTCACACTCTTGGTAAGTAATATCCAAAGATGCTCACCTTACTGACCAACAATTTTAAACATCTAGATTCTATACTGATTAACCTAGTCTGTTTTTTAATCTCTTTGCAAGTAATATAGGATAAAATTGAAATCTGATCAACAATTTTAAACAGGAAAGGATGGTTGATAGGGATTGGAATATCCGTAATATTACCCTTCTAGAGGAGCAAACGGGGGCAATTGCTAGCATTGAAAAGTAAGTATTCAAAGTTATCTAATTGCAGGAAGTTCTGAGTTCAAATTTCATGGGCGAGATTTTGTTGCATTTAAGAATGTATTGTTTAATTACCATATTTCTCATGATCATTGATTGAATTGGGTTTTGATTTTTAGAGGAGGTGGACATGATTGTAGACACAGTTGAGTTGAAGCAGTAGTGGAGATGGTAAGACGTGCAGCTAAGAAAGTGGAAGAAGTGGCAGATGATGTAGGTGCTAATTAGGGCTTATTTTAGGGTTTAATTTTCTGATATCATTCTTCTCACCAAGGTGGAAAATATATAACGTACAAGAGTGATATACAAGGAAAGAAACATCAAATAACCTAATTACAATCTGATTATAAGGACTTAAATAGGTAACTAAACTAATTACAAAAGGTCAACTCTCCAACATTCCCCCTCAAGTTGGTGCATAAATGTCGTTCATGCCCAACTTGATAAGAGAGTTGTAAAACGCTTGACTTGCAACTACTTTAGTTAAGATATCTGCCAATTGATCCTTTGACTTCACGAACGGGAATTGAATAATATTCCCATCCAACTTCTCCTTAATGAAGTGTCTGTCAACTTCCACGTGTTTTGTGTGATCATGTTGAATGGGGTTGTGTGAGATATCAATAGCTTCTTTATTATCACAAAACAAATCCGAGGCTGAATTCGAAGGATACCCGAGCTCACCAAGTAACCTTCGAAGCTATAATAGTTCACATACTCCGTTTGCCATACCTCTGTATTCCGCCTCTGCACTTGATAAAGCAACCACTTTCTGTTTCTTACTCTGCCAAGTCACTAAGTTTCCTCCTACAAACATAAAGTAACCACATGTGGACCGACGATCAGTAACGTTGCTGCCCAATCTGCATCGGTGTAACCCTCTATTCGACAATGATCATTCTTGGAAAACATGATGCCTCTACCCGATGAGGACTTTAGGTATCGTAGGATGCGTTCAACCGCACCCATATGTGCCTCACTCGGAGAATGCATAAATTGACTAACAACACTTACTGCATCTGCAATATCAGGCCTAGTGTGAGATAAATAAATTAACCTCCCAACTAACCTTTGATAACAATCTCTGTTAGTGGGAACTTGATCAGGATGCACGGCATGTCAGCCGGTTTATAATCAAGCATTCCGGTTTCAGCTAATAAGTCTAGAACATATTTTCTTTGAGATAGAAATATACCCTGTTTAGATCGAGCTACTTTTATCCCCAAGAAATATTTCAAACCACCAAGATCTTTCATCTCGAACTCGTTCACTAGGTAATCTTTGAGCCTTAAGATTTCCTCTTTGTCGTCACCTGTAACAATCATATCGTCCACATAGATGATAAGTGCCGTCAATTTCCTCATTCAATGTTTCAAGAAAAATGTATGATCAGAATTGCTCTGCCTAAACCAATATTTCCTCATAGCCATCCGGAACCTACCAAACCATGCTCGAGGTGATTGCTTCAACCCATACAACGCTTTATTTAACTTGCATACTACTCCAGGTTGTAAAACCGATGCATAACCAGGTGGAATATCCATATACACCTCTTCTTTAAGATTACCATGTAAGAAAGCAATTTTCACATCAAATTGCTGTAATGGCTAATCTAAGTTGGCCGCCAATGAAAGCAATACTCTTACTGTATTAATCTTTGCTACCGGGGCAAATGTCTCTATATAATCAACACCATATGTCTGAGTGTATCCCTTGGCCACCAATCGTGCTTTGTATCGTTCAACGGACCCATCAGCTTTGTACTTGATGGTCTACACCCATCGACACCCAACTCTTTTCTTTCCTCTGGGAAGTGGAACTAAATCCCACATTTGATTTTTTTGGAGTGCAGCTATTTCTTCCTCCATTTCCTTGGTCCATCGATCATTAGATAGTGCCTCCTTTAATGAACTTGGTGTGCTATCATTGGATATTTGTTGTACAAAAGCTTTGCCGAGTTCTAATAACTTCTGTGATGACACATAGTTGGCAATGGGGTATTTAGAGTTTTTCGTTGTGTCCGGTGAATATCGATTGGGTGGCTTTCCCCAGTTATGCCTGAAAGGTAATTGATAATTCGGAAGAACAGATACATCAACAGGGATAACAGAGCTTATCTCAGGAATATTCTCAAGAGTATGGTCATCCGGTGGTACTATATTTGGAGACGAGGGGGGAGTAGTATCAGTAGAAGTCTCAAAGTTAACAAGTGGCAGCACTGTTGACGTGGGTGAGGACGGCATTGTTGTGCATTCCGTTGATTCTATGGGCAGCACTACGGCTGTTGTTGGCTGGGCTGGTAGCGCAGCCGCTATAAGCTCGGCTAGTGGTAGCGGAAGATCAACAATATCTTTCATGGTCTAATCCTTCTCGTCATGCCGTGTCTCCCCCTGAGGAGGAGGATTGGAAGAATCCGAAGGGTAATACATCTCAGACTTGGAAAAAGTGACATCCATAGTCATACATTCGACGGGAATGAGGGTGGTAGCAATGGTACCCTTTCTAATGGAGTCCATACCCCATAAAAATACAACGGAGAGCACACGGTTCAAGTTTCGTTCGTTGATTTTTATGAAGATGAACAAATGCAACACATCCAAAAACCCGAGGTGGGAGTATCAAAACCGACGGTAGATGCACAAAGGTAGCAAGGACTTGTAAGGGGGTAAGAAAATTTAGGACTTTGGATGGCAGAGGGTTGATAAGATAAGTGACGGTCTGAAGAGCAACATCCCAAGAGGATGGGGGAACAGACGCCCCAATCAAGGGTGAGCGAGCCGTTTCTAAGAGATGAAGATTTTTGCGCTCAGCCACCCCGTTCTGTTGAGGAGTCTGAAGACAAGTAGTTTCGTGAAGAATTCTGTGATTAGTTAAATAATGGGAAAAATCATTATTAACATATTCACCACCATTATCAGAACGCAAAGTCCGTATTTTAGTAGAAAACTGTGTCTAAACCATGGTGTGGAAGGTCTTAAAAGCCGAAAAAACATCACTTTTATGCTTAATAAGATATAACCATGTCATCCGTGTGCAATCATCGATGAACGTTACAAACCATCGAATACCAGATGAAGAAGTAATCGGAGATGGTCCCCAAACATCCGAATGAACAAGACCAAAAGGAATAACACTTTTATTAGAATTCAGCGGAAAGAAACATGGTGACTCTTGGCGAGTATGCAAGTGTCACATTTAAAGTCTGAAACTGAACAACCAACAAATAAATCCGGAAACATATGCTGCAAATAACTAAAAGATAAATGACCCAAACAGTGGTGCCATAACTATATCTGACGCCGCTTGTGATCAACGGCTCCTTGGGCGAGATTAACCCTCCCTGTACTGACATCATCCAAAAAATAGAGATCCCCCCTCTTAGTACCACGACCAATTATCTCATTCGTGAGAATATCCTGTATAAGACAAAACTTTGGATACATTAGCACACAACAATTCAATTGTTCAGTAGCTTGGCC
>JADOBS010303268.1:0-17567 GCA_015708375.1 Cydonia oblonga
ATTAGTAGAGATTTATGATTAAACTGCGAGGAAGCGCATTTAATTAATAATCAACTTTTTTTTTTTTTTTTTTATTTTACCAAAAACAAAAATATCTTTCTTTATATATATATATTTAAATAAAATAAGAAAAAAAACTAGAAAACGTTAAAACTCCCTCCCTCCGAAAACGGTGCCCTTCCTTCCATCCAAAACCATATATTCTAATTTCCAAATCTCTCTCTCTCTCTCTCTCTCTCTCTCTCGGGTTGTTAATTTGTAATTAAATTCATTAAAATTTCCAATGACCACTCTCCCATTCTGCCACGTGTTATTCTCCAACTGTACGTACGGTTACTCTCCCCAGCTGGATTCCCTCTCTCTCTCTCTCTCTCTCTCTCTTACATTGGAATCATATTTCTCGCTCCAGCTGCGTCCCGTAAACTCTGTAGGTGCCCAAACCACACACCAGTCTGTTAGAATCGTTTCGCTTCCCCTCACACCAACAAACCAAACAAACTCCCTCTCTCTCTCTCTCTCTCTCTAGAAATCTCTCTCTCTCTCTTCTTGTTCATGTTGTTTGATATTCTTTGAATCTATATATATGATATTTTCTACCTGCGCCAACCTCTGCGTGCGTACGCATGATCGCATTTTCTTCCATTACGATCGGGTTCGGATCAACGCAGCATGGTAAATGAGGAATACGCATCATCGCATTTTCTTTGCTATTTTCCTGCGTTTTCTCAGAAACCAAACACATTTTCTCTGTTTTTCTCCTGCGTTTTCTCGGCTGCCAAACACATTTTCTTCCTTTTCCTTTTATGTGTATTCTCTAAACTGAAAGCAAGAAAAGGATTGATTTAATGCGAAATAATCTGGTTAATTTGGTGTAGCTAGCTTAGGTAGGGAGGAAAGCTCGCACTACTAGTCGAAGAAGAAGAAGAAGATCCAGAAATACGTAGAGAGGAAGTGCTGGTCGTTGATTGATTGATTGATGTCAAACCTGGATCTGCCTGGCCCTAGCGGCCCTCAGGGGCTGACGAGACGGCCGTCGAGGAGCGCGGCCACCACTACTTTCTCCACGGAGGTCTTCGACAATGAGGTCGTCCCCTCCGCTCTCGCCTCCATCGCTCCCATCCTCCGTGTCGCCAGCGAGATCGAGGCCGACCGTCCCCGCGTCGCCTATCTCTGTACGTCGTCGTCTTAATCTCCTTCATCGATTAATTACGCATTAATTACTACTGTTATTGTACTTAATTAGGTTTTGAAGGAATTCATGACTGCATGGTGTTTGTGAAAATGTATGTATGTATGTGAATAGGTCGGTTCTATGCGTTCGAGAAGGCGCACCGATTGGATCCGAGCTCCAGCGGCCGTGGCGTCCGTCAGTTCAAGACGTTGCTCCTCCAACGACTCGAGAGGGTAAAAATTTCTTTAACTTCCTTATATATTGATTATGATTATTTAATCAATTAATAAATTAAATTATTAGTTAAGTAGCTGCTTACGCAAATAACTGGGTCCCCCCAAGGGTTTAACTTTTTTGTTGTGTCTCCCAAATTTTACAATTTAATTAACCATTTCTAAATTTTGTCTCTCTCTCCAAGGATTTACCCCTTTTTTTTTATATTTGTCTGTCTCCCAAATGAACTGGGTCTCTAGTACTCGAATGTTGGATTTCCTAATTTTTCAATTTTAATCAAGAAAATAATTGGGATTTATTAACAAAATTTGCATCAACAATTTCCACATAGATTAGTGAAGGGCTGCCTTTTGATTTCAAATGGGGTGGTGGATTTGAATGTAAGGGCATTTGATTGGGGCTTTTCACTGGGTTTCTTCTGCCCAACTGGCTTATATATATGTATTGTATTTTAGAACAGAGAAAATGAATGGATGTTGGATTTTATAGGACAATGCATCAAGTTTGGCTTCTCGGGTAAAAAAGACAGATGCCAGAGAAATTGAAAGCTTCTATCAGCAATATTATGAGCATTATGTCAGAGCTCTTGACCAGGGTGAGCAGGCTGACAGGTGAGTAATCCCTAATAATGTTCTTCTTCTTCTTTTACTTAATTAGTTAATTGTATGCTGAAGGGAATTGCAAGTAAACCCTTTTATTTTTCCGAATTCTGAAAACAGAGCCCAACTGGGCAAAGCCTACCAGTCTGCCGGAGTCCTTTTTGAAGTGCTTTGCGCTGTTAACAAGACAGAGAAAGTTGATGAAGTTGCTCCTGAGGTTTGTAATTAACTTACCCCCATTTCTCATTTTTATTATGTGTCTGTGACTCTGTGTGCGACTCTGTGTGTGTGAGGCGTTTGATCAAATGTGAAATACGGCTACCGTCTCTGAGACGGAGACACACTATTCTCTTCAACTCTATTACTTGAATTTTGCATGTATTGCTAAATCAGTTCGATTGCTCTATATCTAATACTACTACCAAATTGACTTTAATTTCTCGTATCGTATTTAATCACTTAACATGCTTAGCAAACCACTCCTCTGCACACTTTTTACAGCTGCTTCATCTTCAACATTGTACCTCATGGTCTAACTTTTGGAAGTATCTTCACATAGCTATCAACCTAGAAGGAAACAAGCTTGTTTTAGTTTTCAGACTACATGCTAATTAATGTAAGATAGAACTTGTGGAAAGTGGCTTGATCATGTGCATATTTAGCATAAGCAGATCCCTTGCAAAAGATGGCATATAATTAAAAGTATAAAGATACAACTCTTCAGGTGTGATTTGATTACTTACTAGCATAACTGAACCGGCGATGATGGTGTTGATTAGGCTTTGTTGTCTTATCAAGTCGGCCAAAGGAATTTGTAATCCTTCTAGAAAAACAGATGTATATAATATAATACATGTAAGAGAATTAGTGCATTCCTATAACAAGTTGGAGATGGATTGGAACCAAAAGTTGTTATGTTCCACTATGAGGAGAAAGAAATGTATAACCAAACTCTGTAAAGCAAGCAAATGAAAATTACTAAATGAGAATTTGAAAATAATAAATAATGATAATCATTATGCTGGGAGGAGTAATCATACAACAACCTATAACAGAACATAATTGTGTCTGAGTTGACAAACATTATATGGTAGAATATTCTATAAAAAAAAGAAGAGGAGTGACAGCAAAAACACAGTACCCTTTTGTTCCTAATCCTCGTCCTTAAAGTACAGAAGAATCCATTGAGCAATGACAGAAACTACAAAGTGATTTTGAAATTCCTATTACATAATAATAGCCATAAACATATTTTAATGCTCTGAGCAGATTATTGCGGCTGCTAAAGATGTCCAAGAAAAGACGGAAATTTATGCTCCGTATAACATTCTTCCTTTGGATTCTGCTGGTGCTACTCAGTCTATCATGCAACTTGAAGAGGTATTTCACACTTGTTATTCATCCTGTTAGTGCTGATAGACTTCAGCATCTTGTATTCTTATTCTTTGGTGCCTGGTTTGTTAAAGGTTAAGGCTGCAGTGGGTGCACTGTGGAACACTCGTGGTTTGAACTGGCCTAGTGCATTCGAGAACAGGCAGAAAGCTGGCGATCTCGACCTCCTTGATTGGCTGAGGGCCATGTTTGGATTCCAGGCATGAATAACAACGACCAGTCTGAATGGTTAAGATTCACTCTATGATCTGAAGAAATTATTAACTCATTCGTCTATTTTGGTGACTGCAGAAGGACAACGTGAGGAACCAGAGGGAGCATTTGATATTGCTACTTGCAAATACTCATATAAGGCTTCATCCCAAACCCGAACCTCTTAATAAGGTATGTCGGCTATGTCACTGTTGATGGTGACCGGATGAATTACATAGATGCATGCCAGAGCTTGTCTTGTTAGATTCGTATTTAAGGGTTCATGTGACAATGTACTCATGTATGTGCATGTGGTCCAGTATAATTTCTCCTTTTGATAATTTGAATTCGTTTCTGATAAATTTTCTTCTTAATTTTTTATTGTTGAAATCATTGTGTTGTATTCAGAGCACTCTCTTTTAATGAATTTCCCCCCCCTTTGTGTGCCTTTTATTTCTTCCTGGCCTTAAACTAAGCTCATCTCTTTTGTGCAGCTGGATGATCGAGCTATTGATGCAGTTATGGGAAAACTTTTTAAGAACTACAAAACGTGGTGCAAATATTTGGGAAGAAAACATAGTTTGAGGTTTGATACAATGATATCTACAACAATTGTAATTGGTTCATGTTTCAAATTTTTTATGTTTGCTTTAAGCTGTACGTTTTGGATCTTATGCTTGATCTCCATGCAGACTTCCCCAAGGTCAGCAAGAAATACAGCAAAGGAAGATACTATACATGGGTTTATATCTTCTCATCTGGGGTGAAGCAGCGAACGTCCGCTTTATGCCAGAATGTTTGTGCTATATTTTTCATAATGTAATGATTCGTGGGTTTCTGTTTTTTGGTTAATCTATTTCTGGGTAATGAAAATTATGTGCTGACTTCTTACACATTGACGCCAACTATACATTCAGATGGCATATGAACTCCATGGTCTGTTGGCTGGAAATGTCAGCATTGTTACTGGGGAAAATATAAAGCCTTCTTATGGTGGGGATGATGAGGCTTTTTTACGGAAAGTTATAACCCCAATATATCGTGTAATTGAAAAGGTATGTTGCCTGAGAAGCATGCGCGTCCTTTAGAAGTTTCAGGCCTTTATGCCATACACATGAGGATGTTTGTTATGATGTTCCAGGAAGCCAAGAAGGGTGAAAATGGAAAAGCTCCTCACATATCTTGGTGCAACTATGACGATCTCAATGAATATTTCTGGTTTGTGTTATCAATATTTTGAGAAAGACTGGCATTTTATTTCTATATAGGGCTTCGTATTCTATTTATATTGATATGATTCAGATTTAAATTTACTTACTTTCAGGTCGTCTGATTGCTTCTCTCTTGGTTGGCCTATGCGTGATGATGGTGATTTTTTCAAATCAACGCGTGACTTGGTGCAGGTACTCTTTTATTTTTCGCCACTGCCACCATTATTCTTATGTTAATTTTCTGGAACTTGTATAACTGAAATCTTGTTCCAGGGGAGAAAGGGCTCTAGAAGAAAATCTGGAAGCACAGGAAAATCTTATTTTATTGAAACTCGGACATTTTGGCACATTTTTCGAAGTTTTGACCGGTTTTGGACCTTTTACATACTGGCTCTACAGGTATTTATTTACAACAGAGTGGATAAGTTCTAAAATGACACCATATGTTCCCTGTTCATTATGACTCTCTGTTTAAATAATATATTATCTGGAACTGGATAACAGGCTCTGCTCATTATTGCTTTTAGAGGGATTTCACCATTGGATATTTTTCAAAAGGATGTCCTAAGAGATCTATCAAGTATTTTCATCACAGCGGCATTTCTTCGCGTCCTTCAAAGTATGACGTTCTTACTTAAAACTGCAATTCTCAAATGCTGTATCTCTGTTCAAATGCTGTATCTCTGTTCGTATGCTACAAGAGCTATTATGTGCCAGAGACAAAGTTAATTTTATTAGAAGTATCACTAACTTTGTGAAGGACAACTTCTTGTAAGCTGTTGGGGCCAAAAGGAGTGTTATGACAAACGGCCTTTCACTAACTATATATATGAAGATGCATAGATCAGAATTCGTTTCTATTTTGGATGAGACTAGAAGCCTAGAAGGAAAAGAAAAATCTCTGTTCATGTATGCTTTAGTTTTCTGGTTGATCGATATAACACTTCAGCTTTTACACAAATACTGTTAGGGACGGAATTGAGTGTTGAAATATTTCCAGTTAAGTCCTTTTTTATGTTGAGGAAAAACTAGAGTACACAACTCTAACACAAGTGTTGGAGGGACAGCACAAGTAAACAAATTACTTGTATTACACACACAAAATATTACAACACACAAACTCTCAAGGACACTCTTTAGAAGCTATGACACTCACTCTTTCTAGAGACACACTCTAGACCACTCACACTCTTCACAAGACTACTCACTTAAAAGGCTTCTCACTCTCTTACTTAGCTCTGTTCTTGGCTACTTTCTCTTAGTTCTTTACATAGCACCACACCCATATTTATAGTGAGGTTTGCCGACTTTGGCATTGCTAGAACTTTCTAGCTATTAATCATGCATTGCCAATTTGCCACAGACATATGGCTTTGCTAATTGGCCTCATATTTTCCTAGCTTCTAGTATATCCTACAAATGCCCGCTGACATGCTTGCTAGAGTTCTCTAGCAAAATCCCATGCATATTAACTATCCAAAACCAGAGTTTGTAGGTGACATGCATTTTTGGCTTAGGTAATTGTGACATCCCACATCGCCCAGGGGAGTGATCCTTAAATGTATATTCCCATCCCTACCTAGCACGAGGCCTTTTGGGAGCTCACTGGCTTCGGAGTTCATCGGAACTCCGAAGTTAAGCGAGTAGCGCGCGAGAGCAATCCCATGATGGGTGACCCACTGGGAAGTTCTCGTGTAAGTTCCCAGAAACAAAACCGTGAGGGCGTGGTCAAGGCCCAAAGCGGACAATATCGTGCTACGGTGGTGGAGCGGGCCCGGGAAGTGATCCGCCCCGGGCCGGAATGTGATAGTAATATAGTTCACATCTATGTTTCAAGGGGGAGCATATTTGCTCACTGCCATAAACCATGTTGTATGCTCACCATACATCTTATCACGTGCCACATGTCCTTTCACTTAACATTGGTTAATTTTTTCAAAATTGAAAAAGTAACATTTAATGTGAAAGGTAACTAGAGTTAGGTGAAAGGACATGTGGCAGATGTTTAGGTGTATGGTGAGCATACACCATAGTTATGGTAGTGAGCGAAAATGCTCCCATTTCAAGGTGGGGTTTTACCCCTGTTCACTATGACTGCCTGTTTCAGCAATATATAATTTGGAGCGATCAAGGGCCTTTTCTTGTATATCCTACTCGTTCGACGACCCTTCTCTTTCTCCTTTAATCCTGCCATTTGCAATTTGGAGGGCGAAAGTACACCTAGAGGTTTGCTTGTTAGCTTGGATTATTTCACATAGGTGGGCGAACCTCTTCTGAGTTTAGGGAAATTCTTTTGCTGCATTTTAAAAAAAAAATTGGAATGTAGCTGCTACTAGTATCTTTTGTTTCTTTCCTTTTTCTCTGTTGTTTTTAAGGTTGTTGGTGCTGTTTGAGTTCTCCAGTTCTTAGCTCCAGTAAACGCCTTGTCCATTCTTTTGTACCTGTTTCTCCTTTCTTAATAAACTTTTTTTTTTTTTATTTTTTTATATAGAAAATAGTATTTTGAAAGAAAAATGAACTAATCATGCAGCTATGATTTTCGATTGAGAGAAAAAAAAACATTTAAGAAGCAAAATATGTGAAGGAGACTAGGTATAATGGAGGCTTATTTGAAAAGGAAGGGAATAAAGAAAGTGAGCAAATTTTAGTTTTTGAATTACTGATATAGTAGTATTCATGTATTTTCTTAAGCTGAATAGTTTTGTACCTATTGTGGAAAGCATTGTCCAGATCGGATATAACTGTTTGCTCTTGCCTTGTATTTCCTTGCATAACTTCTTTTGAGTTTTTCACTCATTCTTCCACGGTTTTATACGTAATCTTTACAGCAAGGTTTCTATGTGTCCTCATATCTACTTTGTATTTTGATGTAGGCATTTTGGATATTGTTTTAAACTTCCCGGGATATCATAGGTGGAGGTTCACTGATGTATTGCGAAATATTCTCAAGATAATTGTTAGTCTTGCATGGGCAATCATTCTTCCACTGTTTTATGTGCATTCCTTCAATAATGCCCCTAAACAAATCATGGATGTACTGTCATTCCTTAAGAATGTGAATGGTGTTCCTCCTTTATACATCATGGCTGTTGCAGTATATTTGCTGCCAAATTTACTAGCGGCATTTTTGTTCCTTTTCCCGCTGTTCCGACGATGGATTGAAAACTCAGACTGGCATATCATTAGGTTCCTCCTGTGGTGGTCACAGGTATTTCTGTTTCCTTGATCACCCTTTTGCAAAATTTGTACTATATTTTACTTGGGTTTGACTTCACGAATAGCAGTCTGTTATGAAATAGTCTTTTGATTAATGCTAGCTAATGGTTAGACCATACCAGTGCATGAGACCAAAAGTATGTGGTATCTAAAATCCATTTACCTAGTCATATTCAGCCATATGATTAATCCTTGTATGAAACCAAGATCTTGGAGTTAATGATAAGTATTTTTTTTTATTCTTTGGTTTTTATTTTTTATTTTTTATAATTTTTTTTGTGGTAAAGGCTATAAATTCTACCTGTTAAGAACTAATGTACTTAAAGAGGTTTTTTACCTATTCTCTTGCATAAACACTAATTGCTTATGGACTATGCTGTAAAAAGGTTTTGATTAATCTTTATCTTTCTGCAGCCAAGAATCTATGTCGGGAGGGGAATGCATGAAAGTCAATTTGCCCTTATTAAGTGAGTTTGATGAGGAGCACGCACCCAATTTCATCCTAACTATATGGCTTAGCTTCTTTTTATCTTTTGGGGTTGGTTGTTTGAGATTTGTGTTTGTTCTGATTTCCCATGCAATTTGCAGGTATACTATTTTTTGGGTGCTACTTTTGGCTTGCAAATTTACAGTTAGCTATCTTATCCAGGTGGGAGTTGTCAAATAACATTTTTGTGATATTTTAGATTCTTTTTATGAATTAGATTTTAATAATTGTGTTCTTAATTTTCTGCCTGTCCTGTTTCCAGATAAAACCTTTGGTGAAGCCAACTAGAGACATTATGAACATTCGTCGTGTAGATTATCAATGGCATGAATTTTTCCCTAATGGTAATCATTTCTATTGCTTTAATCTTTGCATGATTTTCAACTTGTGGTTTTATGCTGAGTAATCCTTTATTGATGCAGCTCAAAACAACTATGGAGCAGTTCTGTCACTTTGGGCACCAGTAATCTTGGTCTGTATCTTCCCCATGATCGAATCAATATCTTGAAAGTTTTCTGAGTTTTTCAGGATGTAACTATCTTATATTAACTTAAATAAACCATCTCATAGTTTTTCATGAATTGAATGCAGGTTTATTTGATGGACACTCAAATATGGTATGCTATCTTTCAGACTTTGTATGGTGGTGTTGTTGGGGCATTTGATCGCCTAGGAGAGGTGATCCTTCAATCTCTGTCTCGTCCCTGCTTCTCTCTCCCCCCAACTATTTTCCCTAATTTCAAAACTATCTGTTACCTCGTCTCATTTTGTGTATTCATGAAATTATACATCTGTTAAGATAAAACTGTCTGACTTCTGTTCTCTGTCATTCATGAAATTATACATATTTAGAGATAGAATTGTCTGACTTCCTGTGTCAATTCTTTATTACTGAACACGAATACCTTGGCCAATTTATCTAGTTTTGTTTTTAATTGCCAAAAGAAAAGTCATAGGTAAATGTAGTAGTACCATTCTAGCACTTCTGTATTTGGGTTTGAGAATTGAATCTTTGACTAAAATTTCAACACCATCTGTTGTATTGTTCCCATACCAATTTGCCAGAGACTTTTTTGAGAGAAATTAACATGGATCATATTCTAAACCAAATAAAGTTTATACTTATCTGCCCAAATATATGTTGCTTAAGACAATCATGTAGTTTACTCATTTGAAGGCTTTGTTCAAGACATGCTTTTTTTATAGATCTCTTTACAAACATCAAGAATATGACTATCATCAAGGTGTATTTTAATTGAACAATAGTCCTTATATGCCTCATCTTTACTTTGTCTTGGATTGTTATTCATATATTTTTCACCTTTTACAGATTCGGACACTTGGTATGCTGAGATCACGGTTCCAGTCTCTACCCGGTGCATTCAACACATACCTAGTGCCTTCAGATAAGTCAACAAAAAGGGGATTCTCTTTCTCAAAGCGTTTTGTAGAGGTTGATTAATTTTTTTACAACTTTCATACTTAAGTAAAACCTTTAAGCACACTTATAATTAGCACACATATTTAGCATTTAAGATTTCGTGGCTGTAGATTACAGCAAGCAGGAGAAGTGAAGCTGCAAAGTTTGCTCAGATGTGGAATGAAGTGATATGTAGCTTCCGTGAGGAAGATATCATAAATGACAGGTAACGCTCACCAACATAATTGTATTATTCATTTATTCAGCCTCTTACTCATCATGAGGTACAAACTAAACTGGGTTCTTTTACTTCAGGGAAATGGATTTGCTGCTAGTTCCTTATTCATCAGATCCTAGCCTGAAGATAATTCAGTGGCCACCCTTCTTGCTTGCTAGCAAAGTCAGTACCGTTCTTTTAAAGTCTTGTTTAAGTTACTTGGTTTTATTGTTGACTTTGTCTACCTTTACAGATCCCAATAGCATTAGATATGGCAGTTCAATTTAAATCGAAGGACTCCGATCTCTGGAAGCGGATATGTGCAGATGAATATATGAAATGTGCTGTGATTGAATGTTATGAATCTTTCAAACATGTCCTTAGTACTCTGGTAGTTGGAGAAAATGAGAAAAGGTCCGTACTGCTGCATAGTGTTTCGTTTTTTAATATTAGTGTTCAATTTCTGTAATACCCAAGCATAGGATAAGACTGATATTTGGGCCTTTACAATTGCATGCTAACAGTATTTAGAGCCTTTAGTGTTTGCTAAAATCTTGCCATCATTCACTCCTTTGGCCCCCATCCTCCTTTCCCACAGATAATAATTTTTTGGCTAATCAGTAGTGTCCTATATAGTTGATGCTTTTCTATAATTGAGGTTCTCATAGTATAATATAAGGCTATCACTTGAAAGGAAGTGTGTTCAATTTCTTCATTTTTTTTTTGTTAAGCAGGAGATTATTCAAGAACAATTGTGTATTCATCTTATTTTTTATCATTGCGAAAAATTCTGATTGGGTTATTATCTGACAGGATAATTGGCATCATCGTGAAGGAAATTGAAAGTAACATTTCAAAGAATACATTTCTTGTAAATTTTAGAATGGGTTCTTTGCCCACTCTTTGCAATAAATTTGTAGAGCTTGTGAGGATCTTGGTGAGTCGTATGTGAAAGAATAATTAATTCTGCAGTATGTGCTTGTTTTGGCTATTATCTTAATAGAAGCTTACCACTTTCTTTCATGTTGCAGAAAGATGGTGATTCATCCAAGCGATCTTCAGTGGTGTTGTTGCTTCAAGATATGCTGGAAGTGGTCACTCGGGATATGATGGTGAATGAGATCCGGTTGGTAAACTTTAGTAACATAATATTTGGATGAAAATATTTAATTTGTTTAGTTAAAAAATCATAATGCTTGGATGCTTTGCTTTAAATCTTAACAGTTCTTGTATTTTCTCATGTGATATTTTGTAGAGAGTTGGTTGAAGTTGGTCATAGTAGCAAGGACGCTGGAAGGCAACTTTTTGCTGGAACTGATGCAAAACCTGCAATATTATTCCCTCCTCCAGTTACAGCACGGTGGGAAGAGCAGGTAAGTGTTTAGAACTACTCAATAATTTCAAAGTCAATTGTTTTTAAGAAACAATCCTATGATGGTCAATGCTATAAAAATTGTATGAAGTTGACACACTTTTCGCTGATTACATTTCAGATAAGCCGCCTCCATCTTCTGCTAACAGTCAAGGAATCTGCCATTGACGTACCAACAAACCTAGAAGCACGTAGAAGGATTGCATTTTTTACAAATTCATTGTTCATGGATATGCCACGTGCTCCCCGAGTCCGTAAAATGCTTTCATTCAGGTTTGTTATGTTCATACATATGAGATAGTGTGCTTAGAAAGCGTCATGACTTACAAAATGACCAAACGTTCTGATTACTTGATTTGGTTTCTCCTTCTGATGTTTAATCAGTGGGAGCAGTGAGTTTTGTAATTTTTTTTTTCCTTTCTACGTTCAATTGAAAATTAGTGTAATTTTTTTTTTTTTATTATCATTTAAGACATATCACATATGAAACCTTTGGGTTTTCTGACGGGCCAATGTCCTGAATAACAGGCCAAGGTTTTCAGGCTTCAGATGTCTTTTCCATAAAATAATTTCTATTTTACATTGTTGCCCATTGACAGCATCATGACCCCATACTATAGTGAGGAGACTGTGTATTCCAAATCAGACCTTGAGATGGATAATGAAGATGGTGTATCAATCATTTACTACTTACAGAAGATTTTCCCAGGTTAGTAAAACTATCTTGTAACATGCTCGACTCTTTTGAAGTCATTGTGTGAATGATTTGACACCCATTTTGTGACTTTTCTAGATGAATGGAATAACTTCATGGAGCGCCTTAATTGTAAAAAGGATAGTGAAATATGGGAGAATGAAGAAAACATTTTGCATCTTCGTCATTGGGTCTCCTTACGAGGACAGACTCTCTGCAGGACTGGTATTTGATTTATCATCTTCTTTATGAAGTGTTATTTCTGGTACTAATTGTTTTGATGTTGCAGTTAGAGGAATGATGTATTACCGACGAGCACTGAAGCTTCAGGCTTTTCTTGACATGGCTACTGAAACCGGTAAGACTAATAGCATGGTACCTTTTTTCTCCCATAATGTTTAACTAGTTATCAAAATAAAAGAAATCAACGTATGTGAAATATAGTGCCATCATGCCTAAGATCTCCACCTTACTCAAGTATGTAAAGAGCGCATAATCTTTTCCATTTTCATTTTTTCACTCTTTTGATGGTATGCAGTCGAGTGTCTAATGAAGTTGTTATAGTGGAGGTAAATATGTTGGTTACTAATTATTTTAGTTATAAGTAGATATACTAGATGGCTACAAAGCAATCATGGTTCCACCAGAAGAAGAAAAGAAAAGCCAGAGATCCCTTTATGCTCAATTAGAAGCAGTGGCTGACCTTAAATTCACCTATGTTGCTACCTGCCAAAACTATGGCAATCAGAAACGCAGTGGAGATCGACGTGCAACAGACATCTTGAATCTGATGGTTAAGTACGAATCTGTCTGATATGATAAGTCAAAATATTTTTGCAATTTGATTTCTTAAAGTAGTGTCTCTGAGCTCATTTTCTTGAAGAATCTTATTCCTTGTTGTTCCCTTATAGTAATCCCTCTCTTCGGGTTGCATATATCGATGAAGTTGAAGAGAGTGATGCTGGTAGTGGAAAGGTGCAAAAGGTTTACTACTCTGTCTTGGTCAAAGCTGTTGACAATCATGACCAGGTAATCACTTCACCCTATAACAGAACCACCATGTTCACCATGTTGCTTTTTGTACCTAGAACACTAATTTTTTTTTTAAATTTCCGAAGGAAATATATCGTATAAAATTGCCTGGTTCGGCAAAGATTGGAGAAGGAAAACCCGAAAACCAGAACCATGCTATAATTTTTACTCGAGGAGAAGCTCTTCAGGCCATTGACATGAATCAGGTGAAACCTTTAGAAGTCTTGAATTATGATAAGTTCTATTTTAAGTTTTCAGTCCAACTGAGATGTACTTTTCCAATCTCTTGTAGGACAATTACTTAGAAGAAGCTTTTAAAATGCGAAACCTTCTTGAAGAATTTAATGAGGACCATGGAGTGCGTCCACCTTCAATTTTAGGTGTTCGTGAGCATATCTTTACTGGAAGGTTTGTTACTTGTTAGCTTTTTCTTTTTATTTTTAATTAACAGATGGGGATTGTATTGCTACGTTTATATCCTGTACTTCTAAGGCATCTGATTTGTATTCTATGTTAACTGCAGTGTTTCTTCATTGGCCTGGTTTATGTCAAATCAAGAAATGAGCTTTGTGACCATAGGTCAAAGAGTTCTTGCAAGACCTTTGAAGTATGGTTTCTCTTCCACCATTTTAACTCTTTAAGTAATCCACGGCAAATGTTTAGAAAGATCTGAATCATTTTTATAATAGAGCAGTACCTTTTAGTCTGGAAGAGTTATTCAGATTAGACTTAATTAATAAATGAGTGTTGCCATACTTTGGAGGCGTGTTGCATCTGTTGATATAAGTAGAAGATGTTGGTCTCAGTTATGTAGGGAATTTGTTTATAAACCAATGTATTCCGGTGAACCGTCTAACCTCTCTCATGTTACCCTTTTTCCCTAGTCCCCTTTTCTAGACCATCTTGAGGTCACAGTTTTTCTTTTTCTTTAACCATGTTGAACATGTAGGCCTCAGTTACAGACGAAATTGGAACTAAGATTCATATCTCTGTTCTAAAATGAAATTCATATGATATATATTTGATTTAAATAAATTTTTAAGTCATGTACTTATTATCTATTGGTTTCAGGATTCGCTTCCACTATGGACACCCAGATGTCTTTGATAGAATCTTCCACATTACCCGTGGTGGCATGAGCAAGGCTTCCCGTGGCATCAATCTTAGCGAGGACATCTTTGCTGGTAACATTTGTGGATACCACACACACATGCACGAATGAATGTGTGTATGCAGGAGAACACAGACTAATATCTGCTTTATGACATGTGTACTTGCTGTGTAGGTTTTAACTCAACGTTAAGGCGAGGGAATGTTACTCACCATGAGTATATTCAAGTTGGGAAGGGCAGGGATGTTGGGCTCAACCAAATCTCTCTCTTTGAAGCTAAAGTTGCTTGTGGTAATGGAGAGCAGACGCTTAGCAGGGATATCTACCGCTTGGGGCACCGTTTTGACTTCTTTCGCATGTTGTCCTGTTATTTTTCGACAATAGGGTTTTATATCAGCGCAATGGTAATCTGTCTTTAACTTTTACCCTTTTTTTCTGTTTTTAGTTGTAAAATGTTACTTTATTTGTTTATTCATATTGTCATTCTTCAGTGAATTCATCCTTGAATATGTTGCGAAAGAATTTCAATGAACTGAAATCCTAGATGTCATGCTACATCAAGTTGATTCATTTAAATTGATGGGCTGTATCGAATAAAATTACTGGGAACTTCTCATGCTTCTTACTATTTAGAGCCCGAAGTGTTAGAAAATGTTGGTAGCTTTATTCCATTGATAAACACAAGTAATTAACATTTATATCATCAAGCCCTTGGCAGCATAGATGGGTACGTTACTTAAAATACTAGGTGGTTGAAACTGTACAGATCTGATATCTGTGGAAGTCTGGTTCAGTTTTATTTGATAAATAACCATGGAAATTATGTCCCTATTATCCAAATGTTATGCTTTGCAGTCCTACATTATCCTTGATTACGCTCTCTCACTCAGCCATCACATTTCCTGGTAAAACTATATTACGCGAGTCCAGTATTAGAAAGCACAATTCTTTGTGTAATGGGAGAAACTGAGCATTCTTTGTTCGGTTCCTCAAAAAAATTTTGCATTTTCATTTAATTTTCATTTTCTTGCTAACATGAACGTTTTCTTGTAATGCAGTTGGTCGTCCTTACAGTCTATGCTTTCTTGTACGGAAGACTTTACTTGTCATTAAGTGGAATGGAGAAGACAATTGTGAATTATGCCGCCACGAGGGGAAATAATGTTCTACAAACAGCCATGGCATCACAATCTGTTTTTCAATTAGGTCTTTTAACTTCCTTGCCCATGATCATGGAAATTGGACTAGAAAGAGGGTTCAGAACTGCATTAGGGGACATGATAATCATGCAGCTGCAACTAGCATCTGTTTTCTTCACCTTCTCTCTTGGTACAAAAGTTCATTATTTTGGCCGAACAGTGCTGCATGGTGGGGCTAAATACAGAGCAACTGGCCGTGGCTTTGTTGTCCGGCATGAAAAGTTTGCCGAGAACTACAGGATGTACTCAAGGAGTCACTTTGTGAAAGGCCTTGAACTTATGGTACTGCTTATAGTTTATCAGATATATGGTTCAGCAGTAAAGGGCACAATATCATATATCTTTGTCACATTCTCCATGTGGTTCTTAGTGGTTTCGTGGCTGTTCGCTCCCTTCCTGTTTAACCCTTCAGGATTTGAATGGCAAAAGATAGTCGAAGATTGGGATGATTGGGCAAAATGGATAAGTAGCCCTGGTGGTATTGGTGTGCCAGCGACCAAGAGCTGGGAGTCTTGGTGGGATGAGGAACAAGAACACCTGCACCACACGGGGGTTTTGGGACGATTTTGGGAGATTGTTCTTGCTCTGCGCTTCTTTCTCTTCCAATACGGAATTGTTTACCATCTAAATGTGGCCAGGGGTGATAAAAGCATCATGGTAAACATCATTCCATTCCTTATTTACTGCCGTATTTGCGTCTTTTCTCTAAAACAAAGGCAACAAGTTCCATATTCTTTGAAGCTTACCAGCCTGTTCAGAACTCCTTGTCTGCTTGCCAAATCACTTTATTAACTGGATTTTTTTTTTTTTTTTTTTTGGTTTGATTTTTGTTTTTGTTTTGTATATAATTGCAGGTTTATGGTCTGTCATGGCTGGTCATTGTCGCTGTGATGATCATCCTAAAGGTTAGTATTCAAGCTTCTAATACTTTCTGGTTGCAAGTGATGTTTTCACATGTCAAAAAAATTTATTCCACTGACTGGTGAACTTTCACATCGAAATCTTAGGTTGTGTCAATGGGAAGACAGCGGTTCAGTGCAGATTTCCAGCTGATGTTCAGGCTTCTCAAGTTGTTCCTGTTTATTGGGTTTGTTGTCACTATTGGAATGCTTTTCGCTTTCCTCAGTCTTACTGTTGGTGACATCTTTGTGAGCTTATTGGCCTTCTTGCCTACTGGATGGGCGCTACTACTGGTACATGCCTCATACGAATCTTAAACCTACATTGCTTTTCTATAATATCCAGAGTTCTTCTATTGTCAACTTTTCTACATGTTAACGTTTGCGTACACTGCTGGTGTTGTTGCATGATGAGCAGATGTCACAAGCGTGCAAGCCATTGGTGAAGGTCCTTGGAATGTGGGGATCTGTCAAAGCTCTAGCAAGAGGGTATGAGTACGTGATGGGGCTCGTGATCTTCGCACCAGTAGCTGTTCTTGCATGGTTCCCATTTGTCTCAGAGTTCCAGACCAGGCTGCTATTCAACCAAGCTTTCAGCCGAGGGCTCCAGATCCAGCGTATTCTTGCTGGTGGGAAGAAGCACAAGTCAGACTAAACCCATTGCCGTATTTATCGACCTAGCTAGCTAGAGAGATAAAAAAGGAGGTGACGGAAAATTCGGAGAGACTTCTAAGTCATGAAATGAGTCCATACATACATACATACAGACATACATACGTACATACATATTCCGTGGCATGTAAGTGACGTGTGTATTACATGAAACCGAAATGTACTATTAGAATACATATATCACATAATGTGTTTTGTAGTAACAAGTGATGAATCTTTGTTTATTACTTGAAAGAAAGGATAGATGAGAGGAAGGAGGGAGAAGTGAAGGAGTTCAACTCCAAGACTACTTGTGTTAGACTACAAAACAAAAGTTTCAATGCAATTAATTACCTTCACTTCCTCGCATCTCACACATACTTTTTTAAGATTCAATAGCTTCCAATTAAAATGTTGGGGGACCCTTTTTTTGATCAAGCGCAACTTGAACTTTGAGACGATTAACTCCC
>JADOBS010303269.1:0-17568 GCA_015708375.1 Cydonia oblonga
ATTATATGCAACTACTAATGCATGACTAAAATGAATAGATATTTGCATGGCATTTCAAAGCACATTATCGTTCAAAATCATTTTCTGGGAAAACATCAAGTATATAGGTATATATAGAAAACCAAAAACCACTCACCTGGAGTTCACGCTACCACTCCCTAGTACACACATAGAGGCGTCACGAACGTTTGGCGCCTAAAACAATTATCAAATCACAACTTATAATTCTTATCGATAGAATATACAATTTACACAAAGCATGCCCCTAAGATTTGATCCAGAAGATCCGCATCACGGATTTTCGATCCGTTACTTTGAAAGATACACATTATATTTCTAGAACAACATCCTAATGTTCCGTTACGATCCAACGGTCGGATCTTCGCCAATTGCCAAAACCAAGTGGTGGTTAACATTTTATTTTATGAACTTACAAATCCAATTCAGGAAGATCCATAAGTCAGATTCCCAATCCGCAAGTTCTTATAATCCTCAAATATTACGTACTACAATATACTAAAGTTTGGTGATGATCCAACGGTCGGATCATCGATTCACATTTTCACCAAGTAACATATCGTAAGGAATTTAGGTCCAAACGATCAATCAACGTCACACAAATAGCAAAACTAACTCAAGGCAATTAATTAAGCCTAAGAATGACATCGGCAGTCCCTTGGCCACGCGCCGCCGTGGGTGGCGGTCGGCTGCCCCGACTCGTCGGAAAATCCAACTATTTCCAAAAATTACCAAAATTTACAGGAATGAAGATCTCAATGAGTAGAGTAACTTTCATACCTGTGACTAAGACCAATTTGCAATTTGGCTTGGAAACACCTCAATTTTATTAAAATCCGTATGGAACCCTTGAAATTGGGTGTTCTCGATCCGACTCCAAAACAACTCGCCCCCTCCCCTCCAAAATTGTTTGGGCTTTGTTCTAGGCCTCAAGAGGATGCTATGGGTGGTGGTGATCGAAGGAATTTGTTTCAAGTTTGCTCCATTTAAGACAAAGAACTCCCACACCCACGGGTGCGAATTTCACCATTTCTAACCTAAATTCTCTCAAATTTTGGGTGAAATAGGTAGAAGGATTATTTTGGCACCAACCTCGCCGTCAAAGGTGGTCGGAGATGGAAGTTAGAGTCGGGTCGGGTCACGGGTCATGGGGACCCGTCCAATCCCTTCTCCTCTTCCTCTCTCATTTCTCTCTCTTATTCTCTTCCTTATTGGTCCACTCTTACTCTCTCTTCTCTCCTCATTCCTCCATTTATCTTCTTTCTTTCTTCTTTTCTTTCCATCTCCACCATCCATTTTCTTCTTCCTTAAAATCTGGACCACACATGTTGCACCCCAGATTTAACTCCTAAAATCTGAAATTTTTCAATATTTAGTTAATTTCCTAAAATGTCCCCAACTTCAAACGTTAATATCTTCTTCGTTATAGCTCCAAATCACGAACCGCTTGCGCCCACGCGTTCGTAGCGACGAGTACTACGAGAATACACTAAAAGAACTTCATACGTCTCACTATACGTTGTCAATGAAAGCCAAAAACCCTACACCTCTAGGGTATTTTCGTAAAATCACGCTTTTAAAATTTATAAACATAAAAGTTAGGGACGGGCTGTCGCAACAGTAGCTCATCTTTTCCAGCATGGTACGAAATGTCCAACTATCCTTTCATAAAACGTCCATGAGATAAATTAACGAATATGAAAAAGTGACTTAATCTTGACAGCTTCAAGAGACAAAATAAGATATATTTAATTTTAAAAAACAAAGTGAGACTAAAATGTTATTTCAAGCGGCAAATCAACATACAAGTTCTTCTTTTTTTATTGTTTTTTTTTATTTTTTTTTATGGGGGTAACCGACTTAAACTTAAGAAGAGCCTTGGGAAAATTAAGTTTGATAAACATATCTCCAAAACGTGGCACATGCTTGACAGCCCCCCATTATCCAATTGCCAATTGGCAATTGGCAATTGGTATGAAAAAACAAAACAGAAACAAATTGGTGAGTACAAACCCAAAACACAGATGACCCTTGGCACCACCCAAGAGTCCTCTCTGAACAAAAAAATGAACCTCTCCCTCCCCCTAAGGTCCTCACCAGCTACCGCTGATCCTACACCTCTCACCTACAAAAATGAACACCGTCCTCTTCTCTCTCTCAATTCCCACTTCACCACCACCAAAATCTTCAGCTCTTTGCTATCATTACCTGCGGCAGCATACTACTAGTACCATCAGCCATGTCACCATCCCTCTCTGTTCCATTCCTATCCCCTCCCCTGTCCTCAGCAGCTCCCTGCTGCAGGGCAACAAGGCTGGCAGCTGCCACCACCCCCGTGGCGCCCGTTTCTGCAGAGGTGGAGGCGGCGAGGCTGGAACCTAGAGTGGAGGAGAGAGATGGGTACTGGGTTTTGAAGGAGAAGTTTAGAGGAGGGATTAATGTTCAGGAAAAGGTGAAGATTGAGAGGGAGCCCATGAAGCTTTTCATGGAAGGTGGGATTGAAGAACTTGCCAAGATTTCTTTTGAGGAACTTGACAAGGCTAAGGATACGAAGGATGATATCGATGTCAGGCTCAAGTGGCTTGGGCTTTTCCACAGGAGAAAGCATCATTGTAAGTTAGTTTGATATATATTTGTTCTTTTTATTCATTTTTTACATCTACTTATTGTTTTATGATTTGAATGACTCAGGTCAGTAAATTAGTTCGAATATTCGTAAGGGTAATGGTCTTTTTTGTCAATATTGCCATGTTATGTTGTCAGATTATTAATAAGAATCGCACTTTAGGACATGAATTTGTTTAATTAATGTGCGAAGTTGAAAGTCCGACAAGAAGATTGGCAGATTATTTAACATCTTTTAATTACACCCATCAAGCATCTCATTGTTTCCATATGTTCTTAATCAAATTTTCTTGACCAGATGGTAGATTTATGATGAGATTGAAGCTACCAAATGGTGTCACAACAAGTGCACAAACGAGATATCTTGCGAGTGTGATAAGAAAATATGGCAAGGATGGCTGTGCGGATGTCACAACAAGGCAAAATTGGCAAATCCGCGGAGTAGTACTGCCTGATGTGCTGGAAATTTTGAAAGGTCTTGCCGAAGTTGGATTGACGAGTCTGCAGAGTGGCATGGACAATGTGAGAAATCCAGTTGGAAATCCTCTTGCAGGCATTGACCCACTCGAGATTGTCGATACAAGACCTTATACAAACTTGTTGTCTCAATATATCACTGGGAATTCACTTGGAAATCCAAATGTCACAAACTTGTAAGTGTTTTGGCTCCCGCATATGCTGAAAATGCTGTTTCGTTCTTTGTATACAATTAGGGGCTTAATTTTTACACGAGTAGAAATACTTGATCTCTTAAGTTTGGTTCATCTGAGCAGGCCAAGAAAGTGGAATGTGGCTGTGGTGGGCACTCATGACCTTTTCGAGCATCCCCACATCAACGATCTTGCTTACATGCCTGCAACAAAGGATGGCAGATTCGGATTCAATATCCTTGTTGGAGGATTCTTCAGTCCTAAGCGATGTGCAGAGGCAGTTCCTCTTGATGCCTGGGTCTCCGCGGATGATGTGATCCCAGTTTGCAAAGCAATACTAGAGGCCTATAGAGACCTTGGCTTCAGAGGGAACCGACAGAAAACAAGAATGATGTGGTTGATTGATGAACTAGTAAGTAATTGTTGTCCGAATTATAATAGTACTAGTTTCAATATGCGGTAATAAGTGTAATCTCCCAAGTTACTGAATTTGGTGTACTATGTTTCTATATTATTACAGAGAAAACCCTCACAAAAATTTCGAAGATCTACATTATATAAAATGTTTAGTAGCAAATCGGAATGCTATCGAATTGTTTTTCTTCTATTGTGCACTAAATGTATATTGCCGAACTCAAGAATTTTTGTTATAGTATTTGCCTAACAGTTTTTGAACATCGTACGAATGCAGGGCATAGAAGGATTTAGGTCAGAGGTTGTGAAAAGAATGCCTTTTGAAGACCTGGAGAGAGCGTCTTCCGAAGACCTGGTTAAGAAGCAATGGGAAAGGAGAGATTATATGGGTGTCCATCCGCAGAAACAAGAAGGCTTAAGCTATGTGGGACTTCACATTCCTGTAGGCCGGCTTCAAGCAGATGACATGGATGAGCTAGCTCGTTTAGCCGATGAATATGGCACAGGGGAACTCCGGCTCACCGTGGAGCAAAACATAATCCTCCCCAATGTAGAGAATTCAAGAATTGAAGCATTACTCAAAGAGCCTCTTTTGCAAAATAAGTATTCCCCCAAACCTTCAATTCTCATGCAAGGATTGGTGGCCTGCACTGGCAACCAGTTCTGTGGGCAAGCAATCATTGAGACAAAAGCAAGGGCCTTGAAGGTGACCGAGGAGGTGGAAAGGCATGTGGCAGTGACTCGACCGGTGAGGATGCATTGGACAGGGTGTCCGAATACCTGTGCACAAGTGCAAGTGGCGGATATTGGTTTCATGGGGTGCATGGCAAGGGATGAGAATGGGAAGCCTTGTGAAGGGGCTGATGTTTTCTTGGGAGGAAGAATAGGGAGTGACTCACATTTGGGAGATGTTTATAAGAAGAGTGTCCCTTGCAAGGACTTGGTGCCCTTGGTTGTTGACCTCTTGATAAGCCACTTTGGAGCTGTCCCTAGGGAGAGGGAAGAAGGGGAAGATTAATTCAAACAAACCGGAACGTTGGAGGGTTCGATGCAGTTTGCAATCGTTGCAGCATGAAGAATTTTCATGGCACCGTCTTCTGGTGGCCGAAAAAGATACGGACGAAGAATGTATGGCGTTATGGAACCAAATAAGCTGGCTTTTACACTTTACACTCCCTTAGTTTGGAGATTGGTTTTATGTTATGCATGAGCAACTGTGTAGAATTGTAATTCCTTGATTTCATTGATAACATAATATTACAAATATATACTAGTTAATTGACTTGAGATACAAGTAATCCTAAGCCCATAGGGTTTACAAGACCTAGCCCAACAAAATCATAAACGGATTCTTCTACAGCATGGTGACAGGTTTGAACCTCAAGAGTGCGAAGCATGGTGATGGAAGCCTCTTGGTAAGAACATCCGCATGTTGGTTGATAGAAGGAATAAATTGCACCTTGTGGGTACCAATTTTTACATGTTAACTAACAAAGTGATAATCTACCTCCATGTGCTTTGTTTGAGCATGAAAAACCGGCATTTGCAATCATGTAGGTAGTGCTCAGATTATCACAAAATAAGAAAATAGGTGAACATACATGATGACGAAGCTCACAAAGAACTTAGGAAAGTCAAATCAATTCAGTACAAGCATGAGCCAAAGCCCTATAATCGGATTCAACGGTAGAACAGAAGACCGTTGGTTGCTTAGTGGAACTCCAAGAAATTAAATTAGGCCCATAAAAAATAAGAAATCCGGAAGTGGAGCAACGAGTGTCCGGACCCCCAGTCAATCAACATCAGAATAGCCACAAAGGGTAGGAGGAACAGAAGAGTGCCGAAAAGTAATCCATGGTCAATAGTCACCTTACCATACTGGAGAATACGTATAAGTTTTGCTACAATCAGATGTGCGTGAGTAGGACGAGACATGAAATGAGAAAGATGATTGACCACATAAGCAAGATCTGGACGAGTAAGGTGAGATACTTTAGAGATCCCAATAGATGACGAAATTTCTAAGGATTAGAGAGCGGAGTACCATCCTCATTAGATAACTGTGCATGAGAGGCAATCAGAGTACTGCATGGTTTACAATCAATCATACTTGTCCGTTTAAGCAAGTCGAGAGCATATTTAGTTTGAGATGGATCAATACCAACATAAGTAGGTCGGACCTCAATGGCCAAAAAATAATGAAGCGGACCAAAATCCTTAATCAAATGCTGCAAAGCCACAAAATTATTTCCAATTAAAATAATATCATCTACATAAAGTAATAAGACAAGATGGGTAGTACCATGGTGAAAGATAAAGTGAGAGGGATCAGCCAAGCTTTTTACAAAACCATGACGAAGTATAAAATTACTAAAGCGGTGAAACCAAGCAGCGGGAGCCTGTTTGAGACCATATAGTGCCTTGTGTAACTTACAAACGTGATGAGGGCAGTTATGATCCATAAAGCTCGTGGGTTGGACCATAAAACATCCTCCTGTAAGTGACCATGTAAGAATGCATTTTTGACATCCAGTTGACGAATGGACCAACCATTTATGACTGCTAAATTGAGTACATGATAAATAGTAATTGGCTTGACAACTAGACTAAACGTCTCATCATAATCAAACCCATAATGTTATTGAAAGCCCATAGAAACTATACGAGCCTTGTAGCGGTTAATAGAACCATTTGCATGAAGCTTAATACGAAAAACCCATTTGCAACCAAATAAATTTTGAGAGGGATGTGACAGAACAAGAGAACATGTACCTTTTTTAAGCAAGGCATTAAATTCATCGGCCATAGCACGCCATTAATGGAGGTGAGAAGCCTGCGTAAAACAAGTAGGCTTGGGCAGATCAGAAGTAGAGGCAGTGAGTGTGTGAGCAAGCGGTTAGAGGATAGTGGATGGTGCCATCGTTGAACTGTTTGGTTTTGAAGTGGCCAGTGCGAGGACGAGTGACCTTGGGATGAACTAATGTAGGCATGGGAAGGCTTGGAAAGTGCACGACCTGCTGATCAGTAGACTCATCAAGGGCGGCTTGGTCCATGGAAGGTTACAAGGTCTAGAGCACTGGAGAGAAGGGGCGGCCCAAGTCAAGGCGTGTTGGGTTGAGGCAAAATGGTTAAGGCTCAATGGACTGAGGCATACTAGGCTGAGGCATAGAGTTAGTAGCAATAAAAGCAGGAAACGGTCCTGGGCTGGCTTGGCAAGGTGGGAGTGAGTGGAGCAACTGAGCTGGGTGCTGCAGGCTAGAGTAGAGGCGAAGGCTGAGCGTTGCTAGGCTCTAGGAGGGGCAGAATGTTAAACGAGGCTACAGGGGCAGCAGGACGGGAAAATGGGAAAGTGGTCTTGTCGAATGTGACAAGACGGGAGATGAAAACCCGATTATTCGCTGGATCAAGACACTGATATCCTTTTACTGCATGCTTTAACCTACAAAAACACATTTTTTTTAGAACGAGGTTCCAATTTGTTAGTAATATAAGCTTCTAAGTGTGAGTAACATGCTCAAACAAACGTACGAAGGAGCGACAAATTAGGGTGGTGACCAAAGAGACGAAAATAGGGACTAGACCAACCAAGACTCGAAGAAAGAAGAAAATTAATAATAAAGGTGGCTCTGAGGGCAGCTTGGACTCAGAGAGAGGACGGGGCATGAGAGGTGTTAAGGAGAGACGTGTGACAGTGAAAATATGACGATGCTGGCGCTCCACATGACCATTTTGTTCGGGGTGTGAGGGCATGATATATGATGAATGATTCTTGTATTTTGACAAAAGAAATTAAAAGAAGTTTTAATGTATTTTGTATCACCATCAGTTTGAATAAATTTAATGGACGAATTAAATATATCTTTCACCATATTGTAAAGTGATTCGAAGTGTGTTGAAACTTCAGATTTGGCATGCATAGGGAAAATCTATGAGTAACGACTATAATCATCTGTAAATAACACATAATAATGGAAGCCGGAAAGAGACGGAGTAGAAGACATCCAAAGATCATAGTGAAGTAAATAAAATGGAAACAGAGCACTAATTTTATTAGAATCAAAAGGAAGTTTCTGCGAATTAGAAAGCGCACAGACAATGCCTTTGTTTGTCCACCCGTTTGTGAAAAGCGAGGATAGGAAGGCAATCGCTATTCACACATTTCTTTTTTTTTTTTTTCTTTTATGTTTTTATGGCATTCTCCACATGTCATTACTTCTCAAATAAAGTCAGATTTTAATAAATCAGTCCGTCCTCCATCCCTTGGAGTGTATGGAACTTCCTTATCTTTCGCGGAAAACCTTCTTCTTATGATGCAATTTTTTTTTTAGTTCTCCAAAAATTTTTTGAATTAGAAGACTCATTGTCGAGGCGTTTGGGACATGGTCTCCCAATCCTTCTCCTCTTGGTTTTCTTGCCTCTTTAACTTCATTTTTCTCGTCTTTGCTTCATCTCTAGCCTTGTCTTGCTCATATGTTTAATCTATCTCATTTCATATTCAGTGCATGTTGGCGAGCAAGTTCGTCACCTGTTTTGAATAATCATTATTTGAAGAACTCCCTCTTGCATCTTTTTTCTTAGCAGCCATCTTACTAATAGGCCTTGAGGTTTCTTCAATTCGTGTGATCGATTTAATTAGGGTCTCCAATGACGACACTTCAGCAGTTGATTCGTGCAATGGAGTCTCGTTCAACTGAAGTTGTGGACCAGTAGGCAAAACTTTGTACTTAGGAGTATGCTTCACATGTTCCAACATTTGTGCCTTGTGAATGATTTCTCATTATAAAGATTGAACCTCATTTAAGCTTGTAGTTGCTGAAAAATTGTGAAACAACATAAAGATTTACATAACATGAAAAATTGTGAAACAACATAAAGATTTACATAACAAATGTTAAAAAAACATATAAATTACATTTTTAATTTATTAAATAGTAAAATTATATTACCACATTGGCTAAATTATCACCACTTTGATAAATTCCTTCTGCTTTTGCAAGGGCTTCTTGCCAAGCTTTTAAATCTTTGTGTAGGTGTCTGTACCTACTCGACATAGATTGCTTACTTCGGGGAGTGCCTTGAATTTGCTCGACAAATTGTGCATGAATCTTTTTCCACATATGTTGCACCCTCATCTAATTTCCCGTAATCGAGTTATGAGTAACAAGCATAAAAGACTGAAGCAAAACATATGTCTTCCCCAATCGGCCAATTTAACTTCTCATTCATTTTTCTTGGTAACAAAAGGATTTGGGAGGTAGAAAAAAATATAGGAGATTGTAGTGAAAATAAATATTGAGTTGTGATGTGGAGAATGAAAATTATTGTTAGGTATTTGTAGAAAAAATGTTGGTATTTTTTTGGATTTTTTAACGTTAGAATAATCTTGACTGTTAATTTCAAAATTATTACTGTTGGATGCCCAAGATCTCGCCATGTGGCAGTTGAAGAAAAAGCTACAATTTTTTATCGTTGGAAATCCAACAGTCTAGATGCAAAGGCCATTGGAAATCCAACGGCTGGGTTTGCATAGAAAGAAAAGTCATTTGACTATGTTGTGCCACATTGGGGGGGATGGGGGGCTTTGTCTCCTGCTGGCATTTGTCACTCTAAGGGGCGCAAGCCCGGGCTTCAGTTGCAAGGGAAGCTCAACGGATCGATGCTTTTGGTCCAATTGCAGTTTTTTTTTTTTTTTGGAGCCTTCGCGCACCACCGTGTGTGGAGGAAGTGCACAAACTTAAGCAACTTGCAAAATCGTAAACAACTGTGAGCAAGCCTAGGATCAGTGGTACCAGAGAAAGACTTTCCGACATTCAAGTTAGTGAACAATTTTAAGCTCAAGCAGTGGGCAAGAGAATTCAAGTATAAAGATTGTGTTACCAGAGATGAACCCTAGATGAGGTGTTTGTACTGTAGAGAGAAAGACTATTTTCAGGATAAAATCATCGTTCTAAGTCAATAGAATCCTACAGGATATCTAAAAATAGATATTAGACCCTCTTAGGAGTTGTGACTACTTGCGGCACACTCCAATTCCTAGATTGTAGGAATTCCAAGACTTAATAAGGATCTGATTGTATCCATATCCAAATCATATCTCGTGTCTTGCGAAACAAGTATAGTCATCCAAAGGAGTCGCTCGGACTTCACCTATTGCCTGGAATAAGGTGATAGTTTCACCATTGCTCCATCTGATACAGCTCCGATCGGAACTGGTGAGTCTATGACCGAGCTTTTAAGGTAACTATATTTGGATCAGCCTTAATCCAGCCCTAAAAAATCATGGTCCCATAAGAATAAAATATAATAAAATAAACAAAACATTTTTTTTTCATGTTTATTACTAATCGCAAGCATACATATAGCCTACTAGATTCTTAGATTTCGTAAGTAAATATGAAGTTATGTAAAAAGCTGGGATTACTACGAGCTACGCTGCATTTGGTTCGCGATTTTTTTTTGCTCCAACGGACATGAAGTCATTAACAAAAAGTAAGCTTAAAGATTGCCAGGCAAAATAAATCTTACAAAGGAGTGGTGATATGATACATGTATAGAGAGACTGAGAAAGAGCAGTTCAGAAACAGATTCCTCTTTGCTACTGACCAAAAGAGATCATAAAATAGGCTCAACTTGAAATGTGATCCATTGATGATGAATTGGGGGGCAAGAGTTAAATGAATCTTCAGCCACTCCATTGATACAAACAATCTAGCTTTAAGATCCATCATTTGAAAATCATCCCTCCAAATTAGACTTGGTAATTTTTTACACGACCTGTTAACCTGACACGAAAATAACAGATTTTAGCTCAACTCGATAAGAAAAAAAAGTTAGTTTGGTAATTTTAAACTACTCATAAACCTTACTACAATAGCCGTAGAATTTAAAAATACCAAAGTGAGATTAAAAAATTCCAAAACACTTTAAAATACCACATCAATTTAAAAATACCAAAGTGTTGTAGGCCTAATTTACTGAACAATTAAAAAGGATAGAGAGGGGGTGGACGACGACACAGAAAGAGAAAATAGAGATGTGTAATTGTGAGGTGTGTGGTAGTCCACCCCATTATGTCTTTATTTATAGTAGTATGGAAGGTAAATTGCTTACCCCAATAGGATTACAACTCTAATAGGATAATATATAGTTTAAGAGATATGATAGAACTTACTAAGGACATCCTAGATATGATAGGATTTACACAATCGCATTCCTATAATAAATTGGACTGTAACACTCCCCATTGAGTGTGTGTATACTCAAACAAAACATCACATCAGGTCTTTAGTGGATGAAGTAGATAAGTTGATGAAGTTGTCGGCACAACGGGCGAATGCGAGTCTCGAATTAAAGAAATTATGCATTGGCAGTGAAACTCAAAAAACCTCACCATGGGAAACCTACAGTAGGTACAAAACATATAGACTAAGGAGAAAAGTGAGAAGTATGCATAATGTCAAAAACAAACGTCATACGAGACAAAAGTAATAAACCTCAAAAGAGTATGATCATCCCAGGATGGGTGCCTCACCAAAACCTCGTTAGGTAGCAAAAATCTAGTGGGAAAAATGCTCCTAATCATGGGGAAAAAAGTACAATAAGACAAAGTGAGTATGCTTTTGGATACTGCCCCTGAGTTTGACATAACTTCCAAATAAGAGAACTACAAGCTATTTAACTAAGAAAGTTTACGCATACCGATTCCTTTGACCAACTTCTAAAAAGTAGACTTGCATAATGACTTTGTGAAGAGAGCAGCCAGGTTATCCTGAGAATGGATTTGCTTGACTTAAATGTTCTGATGTTGTTGTTGCTGGTGAAAATAAAAAAATTTGGCGCAATGTGCTTGGTCTTGTCTCCCTTGATGTATCCCTTCTTCAGTTGATCGATACATACAACATTGTTTTCAAAGATTGTCGTAGGAACATCAACGATGGTAAAAAACCACTAGTGCTTCGAATATGTTCCATGACTTCTCTCAACCAAAAACATTCATGTGAGGCTTCATGCAAGGCGAAAATCTTAGCATGGTTCGAAAAAGTCGCAACTAACAATTGCTTGGTAGACCTCCACGAAATTGTGGTGTCTCTAAAGGTAAAGACATAACCCGTTTGAGAAAGTGCCATATGTGAGTCAGACAGATAACCTGTATCAGCATAACCAACAAGGCGAGAATGAACCTGATGACCGAAGGGGGCGGCGACTCCCTTCTAGGATTCATGGGTGTAGAATAAGCCCAAATCCATCATACCCTTGAGGTAGTAGAAAATGTCTTTAACACCATTCCAGTGTCTACGTGTAGGCACATTACTATATCTTGCCCAAAGATTCACAGCAAATGAGATGTTGGATCTAATGCATTGAGCCAAGTACAATAAAGCACCAATTTCATTTAGGTATGGAACTTTAGGCTCTAAAATCTCATCCTCATCCTCTTTAGGACAGAAAGGATCTCGTTTAGCATTTAGGGTCCGAAAGACCATATGAGTACTCGAAGGCTTCGCTTTATCGTCATTAAAATGTCGCAACACCTTCTGGGTGGAGTTTGATTGATGTACTAGGATTTCATTCGAACAGTGCTCGATCTCTAAGCACAGGCAATATCGAGTTTTCCCAAGATCTTTCATCTCAAATTCCAATTTCAAGTGAGTGGCAGTTTCCTCAAGCTCTTCAGGAGTCCCTATGAGATTCATGTCATTAACATAAACTGCAATGATTGCAAATTTGAAATTTGACTTCTTAATAAACATGTATGGGCATAGTTCATTGTTCACATAACCCTGACTTATCAAATATTCACTCAGACGGTTATACCACATCCATCCAGATTGTTTCCATTCGTAGAGTGATCTCCTCAATCGAATTGAGAGGGTGTTATATGGTTTAGAACTATTTTACCTAGTCAATGTAAGTCTTTAGGGAACTTTCATATAGATTTCCGTATCAAAGATCCTCATAGAGATACGTGGTTCCACGTCCATAAGCTGCATATTCAGTTTTTCAGAAACTACTAAACTGATAAGGTAGCATAACGTTATGACGTCCATTAAGGGAGAATACTTCTCCCCGTAATCAATCCCAGGGCGTTGAGAAAAGCCTTGCTACTAGGCATGCTTTGTATCACACTATTTCATTCTTTTCATTACGTTTTCTTACGAAAACCCACTTGTAGCCCATGGGCTTAACATGTGGTGGAGTAGGAGCTACATGCCCAAACACTTTAAGTTTCGCAAGCAAATGAAGTTCGACCTAGATTGCTTGTTTCCAGTTTAACTAGTCAATTCTACATCAAAATTCATCACCGGAACATAGTTCAATGTCATTGCTAAGCATGATGTCAGTAGCTACTGTGTATGCAAAGGCGTCGTCAATGATCATCTCATTTTGATACCAAACCTCATCCAATACTGCGTAATGGACCGAAATCTTGCGATTCTCGAGAGGTCGGTTTGTTTCGTCCAAGACATCATCGTAATCCAAAATAAACAGATGACTAAGGGATGGTCAGATTTGCATTAGGATCACTAGTTTGTGCCATTTTCTTCTTCCAAGGTTGTGAATCTTTTGAACCAGGTTTGCCACGCTTTAGGGTAGGAGCAGATGATTAACTAGCTGCCAGCGTATAAGGCAGTATGGGAGATATGGCAAACCCTTCTTTGGGGACGGTTTATCCTTCTAGGACAATGTTATAGAGTACTTTAGGTACGTTGATCCTTGCAGGTGTGTTTATACCTAGTATATGTGATCTCGTCATCTTAGCTAGATCAGTAAAAGTATCAGGCATGCTTTGAGCAACGCTTTGAAGATCGACACACATAGACTAGTCAGTGCGGAGATCTAAATGAGACATAGTGGGAGAAAACCATGATAATGTATGGCATTCTACATGAATGTTGGCGTTCTTATCTCCCCCTAACGACGGGAATATTATCTTATCAAAGTGACAATCTGCCAAGCATACGTTGAAGAGATCTCCTGTCAAGGGCTATAAATAACGAATAATAGATGGCGAAACATAATCTATATATATTCCCATTCTTCTTTGAGGACCCATTTTGTATGTAGTGACGATGCTATTGGCACAAAGACCGTGCACCCAAACGCATGTAAATGCGAGACATCAGGCTCGTATCCAGTAACCAACTGTAATAGTGAATGAGATTGGGTAGGCCTCAAGCGGACCAACATAGCTACATGAAATATTGCATGGCCTCAGGTAAATATTGGCAATTTGGTTTGCATAACCAAAGTCCGAGCTATCAATTGAAGGCACTTTATGAAAGCTTCTGCTAGGCCGTTTTGGGTATGAACACGGGATACATGATGTTCAACTTCAATTACAACTGACATACAATAATCATCAAAAGACTATGACGTAAACTCTCCAGGGTAGTGAGCTCTAAGCTTAATGATTTGAGCTAGGACTTTCACAAAAGCAGCATTACGTATGGACAGTAAGCAGACATGTGACCAGAATGTCGATCCATCGACCAACACCATGAAGTATCTAAATGGTCTGCATGTTGGTTGGATATGTGCACAAATATCCCCATGAATCCTCTGAAGAAACTTGGGAGTGTTTTGATTAATCTTTGTAGATGAGGGTTGAGTGCTCAACTTCCCCAAATGGCATGCTTTGCAAGTCGGGAGTCATATAAAAGGTTATATGATGCCTGTGTGAAGATTTGAGGATACAACACATCATATCTCGTCCAGGATCTCCTATATGGTCATGCCGAAGCAAAAAAGTGCTCTGGAACCCAAGCTTAGGGCTGGCCCCACGTGGTGGATCTCTATGGCTCGAATGGTTATGATGTATAACCCATTTGGGAGACGTTCCTGCTTCTCGTGAATACGCTTCTGATCATATTCGTAAGAAGTGATACAAAGAAATTCAGAATCATTCTCTTTAGTGGTTTCAATATGATATGTATTATTTCGAATATCTCTAAAACTCAGCAACATTCTTCCGGAACGAAGAGAATAGAGGGCCTCCTTAATGGTTAATTCGGTTCCATTGGACAACATTATACGGGCCTTTTTGTACCCTTCAATAAGGTTGAATGAGCCTATGATGGTTGTCAGATGTGCATTTTTAGGTACGAAGTCAGTAAAATAGTGTTGCTTACGTAAGATGGTGTGGGAAGTAGCACTATCAACCAAACAACTAACTTTCTCATTAGTCATACCTAGAAATAAATTAATTGAATTGGTCACATGCATAAATAAAATTCCATTCATTCAATTAGTCAATCGAGAAATAATATCCATAAATAATTATCCATAATTCAAAACAAACCAAACCAAACAAATTATTAAAAAAACTTAGAAAAATTGTTTGAAAAATTAAACCACAGGCCTAAAAAAGAAGAAGAGGGGTTTGGCCACTAGCGGTAAAAACTACCCAAACAAGTCTTAGAAAAAATAAACTTTATTTTTCCATAGGAGTGGATGCCTCCTGAAATCTGAAACATCCATAGTTGTGGTAATATCTTCAAGATGTTCCACATATGCAAAGTTAGACTCACGACGATGATACTTGACTATAGCCTCATGAGTAGCTTGGCATATGCGTGACCAATGGTCCCTTGATCCTTAGTGGTAACACATGTCCAATTTAGTGGAACCGATTAAATAATAGTTTTTCCCTTGTTCTTGAAGTTGGTGGCCGTAAGGGCAAGGGAATGCATTTCTGGATTGAATTTCCTCCTTTGGCAAGGCTTCTGCTTTGTTGACCTTGGGCCCATGGCTGGGGTTTCTTCCCTTTTCCATAGCCATAATGGTTCAGCTATTATTTGCGGCTGCTAGAATTAGTTGCATGTGCTTCAGGCGTAACGTTCGAGCTAATGGGTCGAGCTTGATGATTCTTCATCAAAATCTAGTTCTGCTTTCTAGCGTGAATTAAAACAAAGATCAAATCCAAAATTTTGGTGAACTTATGTGCCCTATATTGTTGATGCAGGACAATATTGGTGGCATTGGAGGTCGAATAGGTCTTCTTTCGAAGATCCTATTCAATCAAGTCATCGTTATAGAACTTGAGCAGTGATCGGATTCTACAAACTTCAGAGTTGCATAGTGATCAGATTCTATAAACTTCAGAGTTGCATAGTGATCAGATTCTACAAACTTTATAGTTGCATACATTCATAGACTTAAAGTCCTAGAAGCGTAGGTGCTGCCAGTCGTGTCTTGTTTCAGGCAAGTGAATGTTTTTCTAGTGATCGAAACGATCCGCCATGGCGAGTGAGAAGGTGCGTGGATCCTCTTCAGTGAGGTATTTGATCTGCAATGCATTATGAATGTGCCTTTGGATGAAGATCATGGTGGGAGCTTTGTTAGCTTCATCAATCGGGACGTTTATAACCTTTTCGATGGTGGCTCATAGACTTTTAGTGGTGATATAGAGTTTCACATCTCGAACCCACTTTAGGTAGTTTCTTCCAGATACTTCTAAAGTGGTGAAATCGAGCTTGTTCAAGTTCGACATTTCCTTGAATAGAGGGTAAAAAAACTTGGTTAGTGATATGGGAAGCTATGACATAGAGTTTAAAACATTCAGGTTTTATAAACATGTATAAGTTTAATTTAAACATGAAAGCTTCAAGTTTCATGGTGTAAGTTTTGAATGAAAATTTCGGGTTTCAAAGGCACTAAATTTGAAACTACATGTTTGATTTTAGTTATGTACATCTAGTTGAAAAAAATGAGGTACCTGCAAGAGCACAGAATATAAGGTACAATCTTAAGTGTTGTGGGTTTGTGTTGCTTCAGGAACTCAAGTGTGACCGCTTCGGGACTCCGAAAGAGAGTCACGTTCAAAGAAGAAAAAACAAATTTTTGATGTCTTATCATATTAATGGACTACTAGTAACTTTTAATTAATTCAATAGATCGAGACGATTCAGGATCGACCATGGAAGGAAAATAATGACATTCAGGTAATATTGGCTTTGATTGGCTGCAAGCCAAGCAACAAGAAAATTATAGCCTAAATAGAATTAACCAAAATGTCCCAAAAAATATATGGGTATGTTATGAAGCGGGGATGCCAAAAGATGGCATCGGGTTGAAAAATTAACTGCACGGGGTAAGGCCTGCAGCGCACTGCAGGCCATTGGGCCAAGGGAAAGTTGTAAGGTCGTGGGTCTAGGACGAAGCCTAGCAGCGCAAGGCTGCAATAGGTGGGCCAAAAGGAGCTGGGTCAGCAAGCCCAGCTTGCGATGGCTTAGGCTGGTGCGCAACGAAGCCCAGCATGCACTAGCTTCAAGTTTTGGGTCACGACATTGCAAACCCAGCAGCGTAGGAGCTGCTACAGGCGGTCTGAGACGCAGGGACAAGTCCAGCAAGCAACAAGCTTGTTGGTTTCGACTAAGAGCACGAGGACAGGGCCTAGAAAACATTAGGCTTACTGGAAGTGGGCCAATGTGCATGTGACAGACCCAACAAAGGCTGCAGGCTTGCTGGAGTGGGTTGGGGGCTTTAGGCCCGTGGAAAACCCTACCCATGCCAAAGGTCTGGTTGTCGGTGCATGTACAGCAAGGCCCAAGGGTTGCTATTGTCAGTCCAAGCGCCGCACGGCGCGGCTTGGCTGCAGCTCAGTCGGCGTGTCATGGTGCTAGCGACGGCGGGATGTGGAGCCACGACTCAGTCGTGAAAAATCCTAGATTTTTTTTTACGATTCTAGGGCTTAAAAAACCTTAAATTGCTTCTAATTTCTTTCGATTTTTTGATTCAAAAATTCCACATAGCAAAAATTACATAATGCATGAACGTCTATATATTGACAAATATATGACCATATACAATATATATATATATATATATATATATATATATATATATATATATATATATATAG